>JAVXUO010002935.1:1167500-1222145 GCA_033065855.1 Escallonia rubra | reverse complement strand
AATTCCTTGGCGTCACGGGCTCCCCCGTAACTCTTGGGCTCTGGCACTCGTGGCCTCGATGAGTGCTCCACACCCCCTGCGGGTGTGTTAACCACTGCACGACTAAGAAGCTCCACTCGATCCTGGAGCTCTTGAAACTTGCCCTCCCAATCCATGTTCTCAGCATAGCGGGCATTATCAGTGGCTTCCACATTCACTTCCAACGCGTCCAGGCGAAGGGAGATTTGCTTCAGGATGCCTGGAGCATCCTCGTCGCACTTGACAATGCGTTGGACCTGTGCTTCCAAAGCATCAATTCTTTCTTTCGTGTTGGCCATAGTTTTTCTCAACAAACTATCCCACACAATTCTCTTAGCTGAAGCCACGGTCTTTTGGGACAACCGCGGCTCTGATACCACCTGACACACGGTGGCCTTTGATGGCACAAAGGAAACCGTATGTGGCACTCGACTTGCCTCTTGCAAGAAGAGTCCGCCAACAAATCTCAACAATCTATAGCAATCAGTGCATCAACATTGCATAAAACAGTGCACAAAGAAGTAATTTCAACACAAGGGCAAAACGGTCCCAAATATTCTCATTACTTCAAAATCATCGTTACAACTTCAGAAGGCTTCGTTTGCATCCACAATGTGCAAAATAGCTAAACAGGCAAGCTAAAACAAAGCAAGGGACTCTCGGGTATAGGTGTACATGTACTCCCTATATAGTACCATTAGGAGGATTTTCCAAAGTGACAGTAGTAGACATCACTATGTGCGAGGAGTCATAGTGCCCCTTTTTAAAGAAATACAACTCGGAATGACTTGAAAATTTACATGGAAACTTAAATATATACAAGGGTGATCTCCACCAAAATTGAGCAAAAACGCACGCCTAGATCTTCAGATCTTCACGGTTGGCTTTTGACGTGCGCGGCACTATAGTTGGGCGCGCGGGCGCTGTGCTTGACGGGCGCATGGGCGCGAGACTTGAAGAACTTGCAAGGACGCATGGGCGCGTGCAGGATGGGCGCGGGGCGCTGTGCAGGATGGGCGCGGTGCTAGGCGGGTGCAAGGGCAGCCCGTGACACATGGGCTCGATACGAGTGTCCGAGTCGGATACGTGTCCGAGTGTCGGATTTGTCTATTTTTCAAAATCCAAGACACAGGGACACGGCAAAATATTCCAACGTATTCTCATTTCTTAGTTATTCCTTAGTTTACATAGTGTTTTATGATATGCATATCGTTTTAATTGCAAATGAGATCATCTCAAAGTAATAACGAACTAAAAGAAACACTATAACATATGTTCCTAGTGGCATATCCTATGGGATGTGTTGGAAACATATCCCACACCCATATCCAAGTGTCGAGTGTTCGACTCGGGTACTTCACGCATTCTGAAGAGTCCTTGTAACATAGTTTCTCTGCGTGTGTATGTGTTCCTCTGTGTGTGTGCGGGTGGAAGGTTGCGCAGTGGTGGAGGACTGTGTGTTTCGCCTGTTTGTGTGTGCGTGTTGGTGTTTATGTGAGTCTGTGTGTGTCGCGGTGGGTCAGGCTTGGGCAATGGGCTAGGTGAAGGGGAAGAGGGAGGGGGGGGGGGGAAGGAACGGATAGGTTTGTAACTGTGTGGTTCACGTGTGAACGGTCGCCTGTGTGTGTGTGTGTCGCGGTGGGTGGGTTTGGGCAATGGGATGGTTGGGAGGTGGGGGGTGAGGGGGCGGAAAGGGTGACCGTGTGTGTCTTCGTCAATGTGAAGTTTGTGTGTGTTTGAGTGTGAGTCTTTGCGCTTGACGTTGGCCGGATAGGGGGTGGTGCATGGGGGGGCAGTGTTGGGTTTAATGGGCGCGGTGTGTGGCGGCGGCACCTTCTGCAGTGGTGGTGGGTGGGCTTTGGGTGTGGCAGCGAGGGAGGTAGGTAGGTGAAGAAGAAGAAGTGAAAAATTAAAAAAAGAGGAGGAAAAAACCAATCTTGGTCTAATGATCTTGCCACTGACGGTTTTGTCTCCAAAGGTTGGGATTTGGAAGGAAGTACTTACTAATGGCAAATTTGAACATCTAGACCCTGCCGTGTAAAAATTGGAAGTTTATGTCCTCAAGTGAGATTTTTGTATAGTTTCGGGGTACCTAGGTGTATTTAACCCTAACATTAACTTCTTGATTTTAATTGTAGTTATTGGTTTCTTTTTTGTTGTTGTTGTTGATATCTCTACTATCTGCAAACTAACGAGTTGTTTCTCCTCATTATTTAGTTATTGCTGCTGGTGCATTTTTATTTGCCTCTTCTCTTTCCTGTTTGCATTGTGTATGTGTAGATTAGTACTACTTTTATGTGCATTACTGGTTTCCTCGGTGTCAAGCTTTCAACTTTTTATTTATGGGATCGAAATGTTTGCAGATTTGTTATGAATGCTTTGAAGGCTAAAGAGTTCTATCGACAAGATGTCCAATATATTGTCAGGAATGGGAAAGCTCTTATAATTAATGAGGTATTAGCAGTATGGTTTATGCTGTAATTCTGATACTTTGACTTTAATATTGCGGTCCTACTTAGTTCTTGACAAATGTTGTTCTCTTGGGCAAAGGTGAAGGATCACATTCTTGCCACGTAGTGCAGGAAAGTCACAGTAACTTTTCACTGTAACTTTCGTGTACAACGTGGCAAGAATGCTGTTCTCTTGGGCTTACAGTTTTCATAAGAATAGATGAGTACTTTTCTATCTGGAAAAGGTGTGCAAAAGCTAAGTACAGTACAGTCCAAGAGAAACTAGTTACAATAAACATCATTATACACTATTATACAGAATGATTTCGTTGTCTGTACATGTTTGCATATATACTCCTTGGCTAGAACCTGCCAGGTCATTCACTTATTTTGGGGACTCAAGAAGCTTAGGTCATAGAGATAAATACTGGGCACAAAGCCTTCTCTGTTGTGCACCTGCGTTTTGACAGATGATTGTTTGGGGTCTTTTGCAAAGATTGTAGACTTGTCCTTATGCTCTGTCAGTTTTGTTGATATTGTAGTTTATTCATGGAGTAGATACAGTCAAGCAGAGCTAACTATGCTTACCAGCAAAGGGTAAATAGGAATAGTCAACTTGTGTTGCAAATATTCTCTATTTGGAAGATCAAGTGTTCTTTGAAGAACAATTTTGATTTTCTTCTAGGCAGAAAGTGTCATGTCTGAGCACATGAAGAGATTTTGCTATTTTAAAGGTTAATATTTTGCTACATATCAGGTCACAAAGGAGTCCTTGGTTGCCGTTTTGGCAAAACGGCATAAATTCTGAAATGGTGTTATTTCAGTTTTAAGGGGTAAATTACATTTTTGGTCCTTCATCTTTGCCCGTAAGTTCTAATTGATCCTTTATCTTTGACTTGTTTCTCATTAATCCTTCATCTTCACTTTCGTCATCTATTTGGTCTTGGTTGTGAAACAAATCCATAAGCCCCTTAACTTTTGCCACCTTGACGCCACGTAAAATTCTTTCTTAATGCCGTTCAACCTCAACCCCCCGAATTTTGCTTGTTTTGGCAACACACCCCCTAGCTTTCCAAATTGAGCATTCAACCCCCCAGATTTTAGAAAATTGTTGCAATTGAGTCCTATGTCTCTTAGGTTAGGGTTCATGGTGGCAAAGTCGGGATAACACCAAAATATGATCCTAATGTAAAGATTAGACTTACCTCCCTTTAGGTTTTCTTTTTTCAAATAGTCACCTCTCCTCCCCTCATCTTACCCTTAAACAAGACACCACCTTAGTGTCCCCCTTGTTCACCACCACCACGATGCCTTCAAAAAAGAAAACCCCTTATAACCCAGCCCTGTTGCCAACATAACCCGATCCACTGCCACATGCCATTCGGAGAAAGATCAAATAAAAGTAAAAAAATTTTGGATCTTGAAACAGAAAACTGGCATGATTTTGCTTGTTGCAATCCAAACACCCAGCATATCATAAATCAATATCACTGCATACAGTTTAGACCGGATTTACAATCACACAAGAGTTGCGTTGATAATTATTTTCTCCTGTCTCCTTTCTGCCTTCCCCGCCCTCGTTATTGGGGATTTAATTTGTTAATGAATGTGTCTTCGTGGGTTAGTGCCCATGTTGAGGACAAATTGCAGTGTAGACTTTTAAAATGATATTTGATGACAGCAAGATAAAAGTAGAAAGATCGGTTTGGTGGTTGAGGAACGATTGCAATCAAGCCTATTCTTGCAAGTTTTGGTCCTTCTGGTTGCACTTCCTAAAACTATGAAGCAATTATACCCAAATTAACCCATTTATCTATGTGTTGGGATGGGATTTTGCGCGTGTTGGGGGGGGGGGGGTAACTGGATTGGGTGCGTTATGTAGAAAGACGGATATCCATAAGGAAGGAGAGAGAGATGGATGAGTCATTGGTGGCTTGTGGATCAGGGTGAGATTATTAGGATTGGAATTCACTGTGGTTGTGGTGGTGGTGGTGAAGACTGATGAGAAGGAGGATGGGGGTGGTGGAGGGTTACGATGAGGACGACAATGGTGGTGCTGTGCATTTTGGGTGGTGGAATTAGGTTTCAGTTGACTGAACTAGAGGAATTTAGCGGCTAAATTTTGAAAACGGTGGTATATAAGTAATATTTTTCAGCAAGAGAGGTACGTTAAATTTTCCCTCACATTTCACTATGTTCATTTTCTCGAAAGTAGTGTTTGTTCTCGTTTTAGTTTTGCTGCCATGAAATCTCATCCGAGAGGCACAAAGTAGAAAATTGGACTCATTTGCAATGATTTTTCTAAACTAGGGCTTGAGTGCTTGATTTGGAAAGCCACGGGTTATGTGCCAAAATGAGCAAAACTGAGGGGGTTGAATGGCATTAAGCCAACTTATGTGGCGTTTAGGTGGTAAAACTTAACGGACTTACGGGCTTTTTGGACGGCCGAGGACCAGATAGGTGATGAAAGTGAAGATAAAGGATCAATTAGAAACGAGTCATAGAGAAAGGATCAATTAGAAATGAGTCATAGAGAAAGGATCAATTAGAACTTACAAGCAAAGATAAAGGACCAAAAATATAATTTACCGTAGTTTTAACCAAGGCACTTTATTTGGTCTCTGAATTTATTATAACAACATCTTTTATATCATATATCATTCAAGGGAACAAGTCTAGGAAAGAGATCTTTCTGTCTTAGGTGCAATCAAGAATCAGGCCTCATTGCTGTGTTAAGAACTTAAGATAGAAGTGGTTGTCCGCAGACGAACTTTGGCTTTCATGCTGTAGAAGAAGAGTTTGATCTTGTACTTCGATTTTGGGATTTAAAAATAACTAGCAGGCAGACAGAATTCGAGTCCAAACTCCTTCATGTCATATTTAGATAAGATAAAGATAAAGAAAAAGAAGAACCTTTTCTGCAAAGTGCTTCATCTAAATCGCTTTAACTTTATATGAAAAGAAGGTTAATTGGGTGGCAGTTCCTCTTAGATTTAATTCCTAAAAGAATATTTAATGTTCATAATGTTGTACAACTAAAATTTCCATTTTATGTTGTTAAACTCTGCACAGTTGACGGGCAGAGTGGAAGAGAAAAGGAGATGGTCTGAGGGGATTCACCAAGCTGTGGAGGCTAAAGAAGGTCTGAAGATTCAGGTATACTTAATGTTGGCCTAACGCTATAAAAGGCTTGTTCATCGCTTCCATTGAACTCCCTTTATGATTGGATGAACATTCATTGTTCTTATTAGGCTGATACAGTGGTCGTGGCACAAATCACGTACCAATCGCTATTTAAGCTATATCCAAAGCTTTCAGGGATGACTGGCACGGCAAAAACTGAAGTATGCCATCTTATAAATTCAAATATTCTGCTTAGATATGTTTTAACTGATATATCTGTTATGTTACTAGCATTTATTGCGATATAGTATTTTTTTGTTGTAGGAGAAAGAGTTCTTGAAAATGTTCCAGGTGCCAGTAATTGAAGTGCCAACAAATCTACCAAATATTCGCAACGATTTACCCATTCAAGCATTTGCTGTAAGAAGTTTCATGTGTTGCACATTCTCCATTATCAGGTTTTTCCCTTCTGTGAAAGCCTTTCTTTGACCTACCTGGATTGTGTACTGACTCAGACTGCAAGGGGAAAATGGGAACATGCCCGTGAAGAAGTTGAATACATTTTTAGGCTCGGTCGTCCTGTTTTAGTTGGGACCACTAGGTATTTCTCTGTGATTTTTCTTTTTATATAAGTCCCTTGTGCATTTTAACTGTGGATTTCTATGTGTCAATTTGACCTGCTGTGTAATTGAATCTACAGTTTTTGAGCTCATATGTATTTTCATGTTTCTACTTTTCTAAATGCCTGGATCTCAATACAACTCCAGGCACTTGTGATGTGTTACAATATGAAAAAGGTAATCTAATCCGTATTATTGAAGTATACCCAATGAGACACCTATCTAGGTCGTGTTCCACTTACTAGATAGGTAAATCTTCATGTTTTTGTACTTTTTTAATCACCGTAAGTAAACGACTGCTAAGATTAGGAAAAATTTGCAAAAATAGGTTTTCCCCCCAGATGAGTACTCCACAGCATAGTGCATTTGGTTCCAAGCCATACTGGAGAGACAAAGACCAGCAGTTTGTGAGATGAACGACTCAGATTGTGATCCTATAAAACACTAGCAATTGAAGAAGGCAACGAGTCTCGATGCCCCTGCACATTTTTTACTTTGTTTTACGGGCTTTGTTGAGCTGACCTGGCTCTAAATGCCATGTGCTTTTCCTCTTACAAGCTTTGACAAATTATGTAGACTGACAAAGAGTAACATTTGCATTTTAGCTGGCTTTCACATAATGATGAATACTTTTATCATTCCGAACTTTGGATTTGGCAGTATTGAGAACACGTGCTACCTGACCCAAAAACTAGTCTGCATAGAATAATTTGGTTTTGGATATACATCCGAAATTGTTGCTGAAATCGTAAAGAACCACTTTGCTTTAACATCAAGCGTTAAAAAGGTTGCTGACATCACCATCTCAAAAATATGGGGTACATGTCTAAGAATTTACTCGAGTATCTCTTATATTGCTGGTCAGTTGAGAGCGATGGTTGTTGTTGTTGGACATCTCCTGGCTGCTAAGTTATGTTATGCAATGCTTCTATTTGGTTAGCTGTCTTCCACGATGTTGTTGTGCTGCAGCCTACAGTCAAACAAAGGGGCAAACGCTTCTCGAATTGAAAACAGAAGTTGCAAAACATATGGAGTATTTGGACTTCTGGTGGGTCCGCTACTACCAACTGAATGACCAGTTACAAGTGCAGGTGTAGGTGTTGGTTGAGTAGAAAATTTAGTTTGTAATATCTGGGATGTGGCATAATATAAAGGTCATTGTGAGAGAAAAAAAATCATGAACAGCCTTAGTATTGAACTTGTTTTGTATAATTATATTTGATGAACTAACTCACAGGGGTGACAGTAAGGGTGACTATTAGCTGGACGATGATTGTTACGTACATTGAATGGGAATGCAACCTTTGTAAGTGGCATACTTTAACGTGTGCCCACGATGGAGCTATGCTTGTCTAGGTCAATAGAGTAGGAAGTGGAACACCCCCTTTGCCTTTCTAGGTACATGTTGGGCTATGCTTTGTGACATGGATAGAGGGTTTGGTTGTGGTGACCGTGCGTTTCGGACTTTTTTTTTTTGGGGGTGGGTGGGTGGGTGGGGGTGGTTGTTGTAGAGGGTGATCCATCTGTGTGTTTCGTGTTGAATTTGGAGGAACACGCTTTGATTCACACTCCATGTTCTGAGAAATATTTGCCATCCGAAAAGAGGAAAAAAACGGAGACTTTGTCTAAAGGGAAAAAAAAGAAATACGTTGAGAAATACGCATGTTTTGATGCGATAGCCTCCCCATATGTATTTACTCGTTGTTTTGGAGCCTTGTTTTCTTTCTGAGGAGAGCATCCAGCTTCTGCCCCGGCACTTTTGCTGATTTAGTTAAATTCTTTCTAGGAGCACTGGTTTAGCTATTTTCATATGCTCTTTAAAATGGCGTGGGTCATCCTTCAACAAAAAGGACCAAGTCTCAAGAGTGGTAATCACTTGATCCTAGGCATAGATTAGTTGGAACAACTGTACTTCACTGACAATAGAACTAAAAGCGGTTGCATAGCTCTAAACTTGTCTCGAACTTTTTGAAGAGATAAATTTGGTATCAACTCACCTCCCATGTGTAAATAGATTAATTTGAAGGTATGTCTGCACTCTGCAGCAGTTAAAGTATTTAAGTTTTTAGTTTAAGGTAACACATTGGAGTGTAGAATGCCTTCCCTTTCTAAGTATTATAACTTGTTTATTCGTGGAACTCTTCAGTGTGTGTGTGCAATCGAGAGATATTCATACTTGGTGGATGGTTTAGCGCTTTAGCATGAGTTACTTCACATCTGTACTCCGTTCCTCTGTCCATTGGAGATTTCCATTTTGCTTATTCATGTTCATTTAGGCAAACAAATGTCAAGTACCTACTTAAGGTTGCTTATATTGTTGTTGCAGTGTTGAGAATTCTGAATATTTGTCTGCTCTGCTGAAGGAACACAGAATTCCCCACAATGTCCTCAATGCTCGCCCCAAGGTTTATGGCATATGAATCTGCATGCAATTTAATGTGCATATTAAATTTCCATATGACTTTGTAGCTAATATATTGCATCTTCTCGGTGAAGTATGCTGCTAGAGAGGCTGAAATTGTTGCTCAAGCTGGGCGACAATATGCAATTACCATTTCTACAAATATGGCAGGCAGGGGTACGGACATAATCCTAGGAGGAAATCCAAAGGTAGATGTACTTGCTAGAATATTTTCTTAAGGTAGCTCCATTAGAGGGCACCCGGTTAGTTTCTAGCAGTCTTAGAGAAACTTTTTGAGGGCTCGATGTCAAGTAACGTATGTTCTTCACAAGATTTCTTCTGTCTTTCTTCTTAAAGCTAGAAATAACTGACACATTTCTGGCTGTAATTGTTAAAGATGCTTGCGAGAGAAGTTATAGAAGACAGCTTGCTTTCTTTAGTGACTCAAGATGCTGATGAAGTTGATGTTGGAGAGTCAATGCCACAAAAGGTAATCTCTGGCTATTATTAACTAACAAAGGTAACCGGTTCTTATGAAGCGTCTTGTTATAGGTACTGTCAAAGATACAGGTTGGACCACGTTCACAAGCTCTGCTAGATAGAGCAACTCTAATGGGTTAGTGACCTTTAAAAGCTCATTTCATATACAAGCTGCTGCTTAATCGTAATTTTTCGCTTATATTTCTAATCTTCTACTTAATACTTGTTTTGTTACAATTCCATTTTTGTTTCCTTGAAATGTATCACGCAGCAAAATATGTGAGAAAAAGTGAGGGTAAGAGATGGACATATCAGGAGGCAAAATCTATGGTTTCAGCATCTGTTGAGATGAGTCAGTCAATGAACATGAAAGAGCTACAGAGGCTTGTCGACGAACAGTCGGAGATGTACCCTCTTGGCCCTTCCATAGCAATTGCTTATTTATCGATTCTAAAGGATTGTGAAGTTCATTGTTTCAATGAAGGTGAAGAAGTGAAAAGGCTTGGGGGCCTTCATGTGATCGGTACCTCCTTGCACGAGTCCCGGAGAATTGATAACCAGGTGAGTCTTTTAACTCGACAGGCAGTCCAGGAAGTATATAACTCGGTACATATATGACAGTTGTCGTAAATCCACTATTTGGGTTTTACCATCTGTGATTTCTTTTTAGGAGAATATCATGAAGATGAGACTTTTAGCCCTTTGTTTTTTGTATTTTCCATGCCAGTAACTTGTCCCATGAAAAAAAAAATTAAAAAAAAAAAAATCATGCCTTTAAGAATATGGACAAACGTAGAGACATCCAACATCAAACCTTGGACTTCTAGCTTACCATCATTGACATGCAAATAGTATAATAGAAGATAGCATTATGCTTTTGCGTTAGCGGATAAATATGAAGAACCTACTTGAGATTTATGATTTTAGGGTTCAAACTTTTAAGGGTAATGCTAGACTTCAAAGATGCTCGAGCGTCAACTGCCGTTGTGCTTTATCAATTTTCTACTCTTGAAGAGTTTGCCCCTTTTGAGTCAAATGTGTTTGCTGCAAGCATATCTAACTCGCTTTACTTATCCCACAAAACAAAATAAAAATCAAGTATTTGCTTGTTGCTTTTATTTACCCTTTACTCGTCCCGTAAAGATTGTTAACTTGAAATTGTTACCTTTCTGAAGCTTCGAGGCAGAGCAGGCAGACAAGGGGATCCTGGATCAACGCGGTTTATGGTGAGGTAAATGCACCTGTTATGCCTTAGAATTTTGATCCTATAAGTATTTAATATGCTGAGGAAATTCTTCAAGATAATGATATTATCGTCATATATAAGAAGGCTGTCCTCGATAAGCAACAAAGTACTCCAATCAAAACTCTTTGTATTATTGTGGGCATGGGGAAGACAGATCTGAGCCAGGCGAGACCAACTTATAAAGAATATGATTGAACTAGCAGAAAAAGAGATGTATTCGGTTCCCTACTAATACAATGATACTGTCAACGCCTGGGAGCCTTTTTCTACTAGCGATTTGTTGTAGACGCTGAAGTATAATTTCTCATCTTATAAATTCTTTCTAACAGACGGTTCATGTGTTTGCCTTAGTGCAAAATTCTACCCTTGTCATCCAGTATATGCACTGGTACGGAAAAATAGTGAGAAAGTAAATAAGACAAATAAATTAAGTTCGGCCAAAACAGCCTGCCTTTCTTCCTGGGCTTCTCCTCTATTAATACCTAGTTAGTTGCGTGATTACAGGGATTTTACAATCTTCACACGAGTGCACAGATTCACATCCCGACGATGTTTGTAGGATAGTCCTAGTATTTTCCTAATCAATTTGTTTATAATCTACTTCTATAAGTACACTGATGTTTGACGGAGATAATGTTCAATGATATACAATCACAACTTTAAGGCGGGTCCTGTCGACCATCCAGTTTCAGCTCATTCTTCTGAGGAATAGATTATGCACACCGTAGCACCTCAAAGCTGGTACCTAATGTGGAACGGTACTGATCACTTGCTTCTCCCATCTTTGTCTTTTGGCTATCTTTTAAGCCGTGATAATGATGCTTATCGTTTTGCTTGGTTTGCTAATGCAAATGATGAAGCTGTCTATGGTGTGAGTTATAGCCTGATTCTGGTTGACTGTCTGTGGTTCTGATGTTGCCATGCTATGCCATGAGGGTGGTTGTCATGCCACTGCAACTGTAAGGGTGGAAACGATCATTTTGTGTTGGCGGTCATAGTTTACTTTCCTGCAGTGGTCAATATTTGAACAATGATTGGGGGATTTTGGACCAGTTCCTTTGGGATGTAGCTTGGCCAATTCAGTTGGCGGCATGGTTCAAAGTAACAGCCGTCGCGCGGAGATGTCAGTGTGGTGGAACGGTTTCGGCAGTAACCAAAATGAAACTGTTAGGCGAGTCGATGATAGCACGTTAGGAGATGAATTGACGTGATATCGCCAAAAGCTTGGCATCTAGGTGATATGGCTGAAATGTAGGCTGATTTACAGGAGTATAGTGGCGCTTTGAAGATTTTGTTTTGAAAGAGACGTCTTTGGAAATTAAATTTGGCAATCTTAGGTCATTTACTCAAAAGAGTCGACCTAATCAGTATTTACTTGTTTACCAGATTGTCTCCGCCTGGTGTTGCACATGCTTTTACTTTCTATTTATAGATCCGATCAAAGATTTGACTCAATTTTCCTTGGTTAGTGGGACTAGTGGTGTTTGCCTCTCTTGGCTGTGCATCACTGTGTGGCTGTGAGACGCCATGTATAAAAGTAGTTACCATCCCTTACTTCTGCCTTGCACAATTAGGACAACTGTAACCTTCTAAGTTTGACCCTCTAACCAAAGATCTTTTCGTAACTAAAGAAAAAACATGCCCCAAAAAATCACATTAAAGGAATTCAAGAAAGAAAAGAAAAAACATACCCCAAAATCACAGGTGCTGTTGGCTAATGCTAATGTTCAAATGTTATGCAATAGTGAACTGGACATGTTCACGAGACATATGCGCTACGGAATAGGCAATATGTATTCTAGATGATCTTCTTTTGCTCATTTGGGATTAAAAAGAAAAGTTTGGAGCCTCTAGCTAGCATAATGTTGGGCATCGACCGTGACCGACACTGCTCTTATCGAGTGATACCTTTACTGCACTTTAGCAGCTACTGCAACTTTGGACCATGGTTGAGGGGCCCAATGCCCATCAACCAAGGATTTTGGGCCGGTTGTTTGCAGCATGACATTACGAGTGACTTTGTCCAGTACATGCACAAAATGGATATGTATTGCCCAATAGTGGACAAGCATATAAAGCTATCAAAGCATAGTAAATGTCTTACAGGTTCACGTAAGGTTTCACGATATCGCTTGACCAATAAATTGATGAAAACTTTGTTGTGGTGCATAATTTTTCTTAATGCTTTATCGAGATGTTCGAGGGAACATAGAATGATCCCTATGCAGTGTCATTGAGACTGATTCTATGGAAATTAGGTTTTGAGCTGTTGGACTTCACTTCGAATATGTTAGTTATGCTAGTTACTACCTCACTTCGATCTAAATGTTGTGGTCACATCATGATCTCATTCACTCTAAAGTTTGAGAAGATGCTTTTTAATAGATTAATTAATCTCAAAATATCTGCCTCTAAAGGAATTACGTTTTCCAAATGTTACTTTAAGAAGATTAATTTACCAACCTGATTGCTGAACAATTGGCCTAAAGGAGCTGGCTTTCTTCATTGGTCTGGTATACTATCACTCTGGGCTGGGTTCTGATTATGCATTAATGCTCTTTTTCCGTTTAGTCCAGTTCTTTTAGAATACATGGAGGAGATTTCAGGCTCATGATGTTGATGATGGTCGGAATGAGGTGGTTCACTGTTGTAGTCAGGGGGACTAGGTGACGTTTGATGTGATTCTTGGCTTTTAGAGACAGTCCATGGTTCTGGAAAGTTTTTTGGGTGGAGTTTGAGGTGAACAAGAAAAAGGTTTATGCATTGTTTGAGAAGTTGGTTAGAAAGTCATGGGGCAGTAAGTTGAAGGTTTCTTCTTATCCTGGAGTTGGAGTGTGTTATATTTGTTGGGGTTGAGAGGAAAGAGGGGGAAGTGGTGGGAATGGTTGTGGGGTAGAGTTATCTTCTCTTGTTCAATCATAAGGTGACGCTTAATATGTTGTCGTGCAATGTCTAGGGGCTGGATAATTACGGAAAATAACAAAGGTGAAAGCTGTGGTGACTAAGTGTCCAGTGGCTGAACAGTTATGTGTTTGCACGAAACTAAGCTGGAAGTCATCTCTAGAGCTACTATTGTTTTCTTTAGAGGGTAATCGATGGGTGGATTGGGTTACTTGGGATACCATAGGTACATTGAGGGATGTTCTTATATTGCGGTATAAAAGTGGTGGAGCGGGTCGATGTACTTCACTGTACGTTTTCTCTATCTCGGAGTGTGGAAACTGGTTCATTTCCTTTGAAGTTTATGGATCAGGGGGAGAATAATCTCAGATTGGAGTGATTTGAGGAGCTTGCTGTCAGGGAGGTGTGGGGTGAGTATTGGAGGAGATTTTAAGGTTGTCAGGTTTTTGCACGAGCTATACAATGGTGTTTGTGTATCTTCTTTCGAGGGAGAGTTTTGATTTTATATTTGACATCGAGTTGATCGATTTTCTGTTCTTTAGGAGAGGAATTGAGTGCATAGTTTCGTTTGGACAGATTTTTGGTACCATCTGATTGGGAGGATATTTTTCCTAATTTGCCTCAGCTGTGCTTGCTTCGGCTAGTTTCTGATCATTGTTCTCTCTTTCTTGAAACTGGGGTATTAAGAAACGGAAGAAGTCCTCTCATTTTGAGAATACGAGGCTTTAAGGAGGAGGGACTTGTGAAGAGGGTGCGGAGTTGGTCGGATAGCTGTCAAGTGACTATCACTTGGGTGTTGGAGGTTATTAAAGAGCTGGACAGTAAAGATGGTGAAGGGGTAATTTCGGATGAGAAAGCATTACAAGGCAGGCTAAAAAGGAAGAGCTAGGGCGGATGATTATAGCCTAGAGATGTCTTGGAGGCAGAAATCTAGGGTTTTCGAGATGTCTAAAGGCGTGGCAATGATAAGTTCTTTCATCGCGTGGCTAATGCTTGTAGGAGAGGCTGTTATTTTGGCAAATGGTGATTGGAGAGGCTACTTTGCCACAGGATGAGGAGATCTTGTTCAAAGAACACGACGATTGGAAGCGGGTCTAGATGGTACACAATTTTCAACTATCGGAGAGGAAGATAGTGCGGTCAGAGAGACCTTTCTTGAAGGAAGAGGTGGTAGAGCTTTGGCAGCTTGTAGCGGGAATTCGGCTTCAGGATGCAATGGCTTTAACAGGCAATTTTTTCACCATTGTTGGCATGTGGTGAGGGAGGATGTGATGGTGGTGTTTCAGGAGTTTTCTTGAGTTTGAGGCTTTGAGCAACGTCTTAATGCTTCTTTTACCACTTTGATTCCAGGGTGGTGGAGAAAATATTCGAGAAGTTAGACCATCCAGTTTGATGGGTAGTGTGTATAGGTTATTGGCTAGTCTTGTTTATGTGGCTGTATAAGGTAATATGTGGTACTATTTAAGAGAGACAAAATGCTTTCAAGGAAGGGAGGCAAATCCTAGGTGCAGTGCTCATTGCTAATTATTGTCTGGAGGATAGGTAGACAAATAGTACAAGAGGAGTCGTTTGCAAGCGGGATATGAAGAAGGCTTATGACCATTTAATTGAAAGTTGTTAGAGATGTGAGGGGCTGGCTATCAGCTTGCAATTCTTCAGTTCATGTCTCCGTTATGTTTAATGATTTTGGGGGGATTTTTCTCTTCTTCGAGGTATTAGGCAAGGGGATCCTCTTTCTCCCTTTCTTTTCCCAGTAGTCATGGAGGCTCTTAGCAAGAGATCTGCTGATCTGTGGAAGTTTGATTTTAGGAAGGTTGCGTGGTTGGTGGAATCAATAATGATCTCCCATTTGCTTTTTGAGGATGATACGATCTTCGGGCAGGAAGTTTGCTTTTTCTTGGGGGTGGAAGAGGCTTAGATGAGGTACTTGAGGGGTATTTTTATGTTTTAAAGCAGTGTTGGGGCTGAAGACCAATTTGAGTAAATGTGAACTTTTACCCATGTGGTAGTCAACAATGTTTTCGTATTAGCAGATATTTTAGGATGTAAGATAGGCACTTTTCCTACTACCTACTTCGCTCTTCCCTTGGGAGTGTGGAAGTCTATAGCAAATGGATGGCAAGATGATGTGGGGAATATCTCTCTACTGCGGTGACAGAATCAGATTTTGGTTGGATTGCTGGTGTGGGGAGGAGTCCTTTAGTGTCAGTTTCCTGAACTTTACATGTTCGCAATGAGTAGGGAGGCTATTGTTTTCGATAACGTGACTTCTTTCCGGGGCATAAGTGCATGGAAACGCAGCTGAGGACACATTTTCATGATTGGGAACTTGAAGCTATGGATTGGTTTCTGGATGTCTTGGCTTGACTTGATCCTCCTGTTCAGTCGGACGACATGCTTTGTTGGAGGCCAAAGAAGAGCTGTGTGTTTTCTATTAGTTCCTTACATTTGGTCTTGAGGAAAAGGACTGAGGTAAGTTTTCCTAAAGATGGTCTTTTTTCTGCAGATCGTGGTTCATGATGCTATTTTAACTAGTTAATAACCTTAGGAGGCATCATAATACAATTATCAGTTGATATTTTATGTTCAAGTTGAAGGGGGAATCGGTTGATCATTTGCTGCCATGTTGTCGTATAGTAAGGGGTTTTGGTGTTTACTTTTTACCTTGGTTGTGTGGGTGATGCCAAGATAGTGGAGGTTAGCACCTTTGTGTCTTTTGTATCTGTTAGGATGGAGAGGAATAGCCTAGCTTTTGACAGATCTTAAACGTCTAAATTCTTCTTTTTTAGATCTGCCATTTCTGGGTGAAGGTGGAGTTTCCAGGATTGTCGGATGCTTTTCTGGAAAATTTAGCATTATCTCTGTTTTTTAATGTCTGGTGGAGGATTGTTTGGGTTCTGGTTCTGGTTCTTTTGGTGTACTTGTTTTGGATAGGGCACGCAGTTACTTAGTGCTCTGGTCCCCCGCCCCCCCGCCCCCCCGCCTGCTAGGGCCTTCTTTCAATAATTCTTACTTGGCCAAAAAATTGGTGCCTATGTAATGCAGATTTGTATTTATTTCGCAGCTTGCAGGATGAGATGTTTCAAAAGTTTAACTTTGACACTGAGTGGGCTGTGAAGCTCATTTCAAGGATCACAAATGATGAGGATATACCAATTGAAGGTGATGCAATTGTTAAGCAGGTGTGATCAAACGTTCTATATGACAACCTTTAGTATTATGGGATATAGATCTAACATATTCTCAGCTTCTATTTGTTTATTCAGTGTACTCTGCTCTTATTTTTTACTTTATGTATTTCCTTGTTTTTACTTCTTAGTTGCTTGCTTACGGTGAAGTTGAATATTCTCAAACATTTCAGCTTTTGGCCTTGCAAATCAATGCGGAGAAGTATTTTTTCAACGTAAGAAAGAGCCTTGTGGAGTTTGATGAAGTTTTAGAGGTATGCATTTGAAAGTATTAATTCTTTCTTTTTTAATTTTTAAAGTTTGCTATCTTTTTATTTAGTGTTTCTGCACCTACTTAACTACAGTGTTTGTTTTGACCGGACGCCATTGCTTTCATCAGAATCTATAAATTAGAGAACGCTTTTATGTTGAGTTCCTTAAATTTGGATTAAGCAACACTCCTTTTTCATTTAAATAAATTACAGGAGTGGTGTTGATTTTTGAGTCTCCGTTCATTGTGTGAAAACTATGCACCATTTATTTAGATAATTCCATATGCAAATGTTATCTTCTTTTACACACCTAAATATCTTGTTTCAGGTGCAAAGAAAGCATGTTTATGAACTTAGGCAGTTAATTTTGGCTGGTGATTCTGAAAGCTGTTCGCAACATATATTCCTGTGAGTCATAGCTCTTGCTTACTCTATTTGTGCTACATAACCAATTTAACGTTCTTATTTTTTGACAGAAAGGAAAAGGAGATTATTGAAACGAGAACTTGATTATGTTATTCCTGGAACTAATTTCACATGCATCACAAGTATATTAAAAGAATGGTTACCCTAAAATGTTTTTATCAAGGTAGGAAGATTTTCATATATGCATATTTTCCTGGTTGCAGTGAAGTCTAATTTCTAACTTAATGTGATATGGACCATATGGTAAAGCAGAACTTTGTTTTTCTATTTGTATCTGCCTTCTTTTTCTAAAGTGGCTCTAATGTAAAACAACTGTAAGGGAAAGAAAATTGAAAGTGAGCTATTGTTTGATAGCAAAACCAAATTTTAGGACTAGAAACTTCTAGGATGTAGCATGGCTGACTGGAAGCGTGGCATGGTGCCCTACCCTTTTCGGTGGCAACCTTAATTCAGGTCAGAATTTAGAAGGAAGCAAGTTTCGTCTTGTGCAACCAGGCTGTCCATTCGGTGAAGGTGCGAGCAAGTTCACTTATTAGCTTGGTACAATTTGAATATCTATGCGAAATGTTTATGTGTCTACAAGGGGCTAAGCAGATGTAAGGAAGTTCACTACCAGGCCACATGGAGAGGCTTGAGCGGACTTCAATAATAGCTTGAAAGTAGTTGTCAAGAGCTGAACAATGGAAGGCAATGCATTACACTTTGCTTGGTGTTTTTCCATCTAAACACGTGGGAGAAGTTGAACAAAAAGTTAATGATAATTCCAGCTCTAGCAATTCATGGAAATTGTTCCAAGGAAGCTTCCCTAGATCCACAATTTCCTAGTTGGGCCTAGATGGATTAATGAAGACGTGCAGGGTAGACATAAAGAGCTCTTGCTGGTATTGAAATCAACCCTTGAGGCCTTGATTGTGATGCAATCCAAGAGCCTTGAAGTATGTGCTTAACTCAACAATGTAGATAGACATCCATTTCCAGATTTTTGTTGTCTGTCACAGAGTATGGATCATTTTGCCAATAAGACGACCAAAGCAAGTAGACAAAAATGGTTGACTGGATAGCAGCGATTTAATTAGCCTCAAGGCTTGTGTCTGTAGGACTTTCAGGACACTGCAACTCAGACCAACATCTTGAAAGAAATTTGATCCAATCTTCACGCTAATGATCGTGTTCAGAAGGTTCTCGACAAGCTATATGAAGGCCAGTGCAGTTGCAAACCCAGCACATAGTATTTTTATCAGCAAACTGTTAGGCTACCACACCTTTTGCAAGATGATCTGGTACTCAATATACCTGGATAAGGATTGCTTAGTACATAGTGAGTAGAATACAACTGGGTTATTGTCTATGGTCGCTTTGATGCTTCCAGAGCTTCTTCAAACTAGAAATGTCGGTCGGTGGAAATTACCATGCATAAATACTTCCTGCTTTATAGCTTCTTCTGACAAGTAGGTTTTCTGAAGTTTAATTTGACTGAAATAAATTCGATATCTTGACTGATCCATGACCTGTGCTCTCATGTTTCTTAGATGGCTGCAAATATATATGGGTTTTAAGTATCTTGAAGAAGTTTGATGTTGATGGATATTTGAAGTTCACTTTTTTATAATGCTTAGAATATCAAAAGTTCCCTCAATGTTTAAACAAACAGGAATCTAAAATCAATTGCTAGTATTATGCTTGACATTAGTATTGATTTATGGCCTAGATATGTCTTTTTATGTTCAACTTCTAAGATTGAACTAACCCACTCCATCCTATCTCACATGAATAGTGGCATGTTGAATTGGGGAAGTGATTTTGGAGTTTGATTATCATTTCCCATTTCTACTTGTACTAGAAAGTTATCCTCTCTAAACAGTATTCTGCCATCACTTCTCATACTTTAATGCTAATCAGTCTGTGCTAGAAAGGGAACTTGAATATTGACAGAGCGCGTATAAATTGTTGCAAAAGAAGCATCATCCCTCGTCTGCTGTAAGTTTTATGACTTTAAGCTACTAAACTAATAATCTAGCTGATATGCCATAACATGGATACTAACATCTCCTTAACGTGGCTAAGAAAGTTTGATCGGCATACTAAGCGTTGTGTGCATTTGTGACATGTCTTGGCTTACCAATGGTCTTGGGCTTTACTTAGTGCTTTGCTTTGTTCATGGATACAGTTAAATATCATTTTAAAGTTAATCATATATGATCATCCGTTTTCAATTAGTAATTGACAATATTTGAGAGTTCTTCAGGCATTTCCACAATTCTTTTCGCTTAAACTTGTCAGTTTTCTTCTTGTTTTGTTTATTGTGGTCATTATTGTCTAAATGTGCTCAAAATTTCTTTAGGTACATGCAAGCAGTGGTAGATGAACTAGTTTTTGGAAATGTTGATCCAGCAAAGGTAGTGAGAGTTCTGTCAAAGGATATTCTTTACCGTTGTCCAAACTAAATTTAGAAGTATCTTTTTTCTGAACATTACAGCATCCAACCAGCTGGAACTTGGGCAAGCTCTTGAAGGACTTCAATGGAATTGCTGATAAAATAATGAAAGGTGAGCTTGTTTGGCATCTTATTTGCTGATGAGTTTATGGAAATTTTAGTATATGTCCCTTAGTAATGGAAATTTTCCAGACTCATTTGTAGGGATCACGGAGGAAGCCCTACTGAAAGCACTAGTCCAATTGCATGCAATGAGTTCTGTAGACATCGTTGACTTCCACCTTCCAAACTTGCCTGCACCACCAAATGTCTTCAGAGGTATCCAGAAGAAGAGCTCTTCATTGAAACGCTGGCTTACCATCAGCTCTGATGACTCCACTAAGTGCGTTAATCATGTTTACTTGATATTTGCATATTTGTCTAGGCAATTCTTTTGGTTCTTTTTTTGCTTTTGCGTATTAAGATTTATGGTCTTTATAGGGATGGAAGGTACAGAGCAACAACCAATCTTCTCCGCAAGTACCTCGGAGATTTCTTAATTGCTTCATATTTGGATATCATAGACGAATCTGGTTATGATGACGCATATGTGAAGGAAATAGAGGTGATATCCTTATATCTTGTGTTCTGTGCTGATTTCAAAATGTTATTCCCACAAGTCACTGACACTACCACTAGCTAGGCACATCCACTCCAGACCCGCAAAAAGGTGATATGTGATTTACTGTGATCTCTTAAGCTAAAAGCTATGGGCTCTCTTATGGGTTTTTGACAATTGAACTAAAGCCATCAAGGCATTACAAAATGAATGACGCCCTTCAAGCATGTCACATATGAACTGTTGAGGAAGAAGAGGAGGTTTAGATTATTTTTGCATCAATTGTTTCCCATGAGAATGATTGATTTATAAGTGCTCTTTAAAAGCTCATAATTCATATCTTCTGTTCGTTTCCTGAATCCAGAGAGCAGTTCTTGTGAAGACTCTAGATTGCTTCTGGAGGGATCATCTCGTAAACATGAACAGGCTCAGTTCAGCTGTATGTTATATGCTTGGTAATTTGATAGGCTTTTTCGTTCAGAATGACAAAAGGCTTATGGGGAATTCTTTCCAGGTGAATGTGAGGAGTTTTGGGCACAGAAATCCACTCGAGGAATATAAAATAGATGGTTGTCGATTTTTTATCTCGATGCTCAGTGCCACTCGGAGGCTAACCGTGGAATCACTCTTGCGGTACTGGTCATCTCCAATGGAATCCCAAGAATTATATGCATCCTAGAAACAGACTGGTTGTCACAGCAATGTATGTACGAGTTAATTTATGTCCAAAATTTACTTTTCATTGCTCAAAGGCTCGTATATGTTATAGTTAGAATACTTTGCTGGCTTGAAGAAACGTTGTTTGTGTCTTTATGGTGATAGAGATATGTTTGGTGACGCAATTGTAAGTTGGTTGATATGTATATACTTTCATGTTTAAGCGCCCAAAAGTTGCTAAAAAGGTACTTTAGCACAACAGATACGAGAGATTTGGGTCGAAACAAACCCAAGCATTCTGGTGTTGATGGTATCTTTATTCGGTGGAGGATTTTTAAACCTGGTTGATTAGCATATACTCATGTAGGTCGATACCTCCATTTAGAACTTTAAGTTACCAGCACTCTGAAGTGTCCTCCCCCTCCCAATCCTCCTTCCAGCTCCATATTGAAATACTTCTCCTCGCGTGCAGGATCCTTTAGAAGGTACACCTTCGAGCTCAGATAGGACTTCTAGGTCACTTCGAAGAGAGAAAATGACATTTCTTTTGGTTATGTGTTTATACATAGTGATGCCAAGGAAAGTGGGTTCGTACCTACGTGGAGGTGCCACAAAGGTTGCAGTCCGTGTCAGCTTCCAAGTATGCAAAGTGAGAGACAACAAGGGTGGAACAAGGGCAGAGACCAAGGGCTTCCCAGACAGAACTCGAGGGTGGCAGTGCTGTGAGGGCGATAGCGCGAGATGAATACACGATGACAGTCACAGTCCGATGCTTAGGTCCAGAGTCAGGGTACTGTATGTTTCTCTCTCAAGAATTCTAGAGTGAGAAAGTGAAATATGTTCTGAAAATGTCCAACCTCTATCCTCTTCAAATGAATTCTCAAGACCTCTATTTATAGAGATTGAGACGATGATGTCATTAATCGACACGTGGCGCTCCCCGGGAGTGACACGTCACCGGGGGGTCCACGAGTGCCGGTGCTCCATGGACTGTCAGATCGCATATTCAACCGGCCTGCTCCTCACAGCGTCGCTCTGTCTGTCTGGAAAGACTGGCTCCCACCGCATTGGTGTGGCCAGAGAACCCCCTTGATCTAGCCTCCAATCCAAGCCCTTGCGGAGTCCCACAGGCCTGGCAGCGGTGGGGAAGACCCGACGCCCAACTGCCAGGTGAACTAGGCGCGATGCCCTCCGAAGACCTGCTCCCGTCTCAGAGTGACCCGGGGGTCATAGTCCCTAGGGGTACCGACGCAAGCCCCCAGTGCCGGAGCACGTAGGCCAGTCACGCAGGCACCCTGACGGAGATAGTGTCCCGGAGGAGTCGTCTATTCCGCAGGCCAAGGTAGCATCTCGGAGGAGCCGTCTACCCGGCCGGCCAAGGTAGCATCCCGGAGGAGCCGTCTACCTGGCGGAAGGGGAGTTGAAGAGCTCCCTGGCAGAGATAGTGTCCCGGAGGAGTCGCCTATCCCTGCGGGTGAGTCCTTATGCCGGAGCACTTGGAGCGAGTCAAGGTAGCATCCCGGAGGAGCCGTCTACCCGATTGGCCGAGGTAGCATCCCGGAGGAGCCGTCTACCTGGCGGAAGGGGAGTTGAAGAGCTCACTGGCAGAGATAGTGTCCCGGAGGAGTCGCCTATCCCCACGGGTGAGTCCTTGTGCCGGAGCACTCGGAGCATGTCAAGGTAGCATCCCGGAGGAGCCGTCTACCCGATTGGCCGAGGTAGCATCCCGGAGGAGCCGTCTACCTGGCGGAAGGGGAGTTGAAGAGCTCACTGGCAGAGATAGTGTCCCGGAGGAGTCGCCTATCCCCACGGGTGAGTCCTTGTGCCGGAGCACTCGGAGCATGTCAAGGTAGCATCCCGGAGGAGCCGTCTACCCGATTGGCCGAGGTAGCATCCCGGAGGAGCCGTCTACCTGGCGGAAGGGGAGTTGAAGAGCTCACTGGCAGAGATAGTGTCCCGGAGGAGTCGCCTATCCCCGCGGGTGAGTCCTTGTGCCGGAGCACTCGGAGCATGTCAAAGTAGCATCCCGGAGGAGCCGTCTACCCGACTGGCCGAGGTAGCATTCCGGAGGAGCCGTCTACCTGGCGGAAGGGGAGTTAAAGAGCTCCCTGGCAGAGATAGTGTCCCGGAGGAGTCGCCTATCCCCGCGGATGATGTACACTCCGGAGAGTGGGTTGAAGCATGTTCCATGACCAAGGCAAGGTGCGCATGGTGTGATGAATGAGTGTGGTGCCCGGGGGCATGATGACATGATTGTGGCGCATGGGCGCGATGGAGTGTGTAAGGTGCCGGGGGCACGTTGGTGTCAATGGTGGCGCATGGGCGCGACAGAGTGCGTAAGGTGCCGGGGGACGTTGGTGTCAATGGTGGCGCATGGGCGCGACATAGTGCGTATAGTGCCGGGGGCACGGTAGTGTCAATGGTGGCGCATGGGCGCGACAGAGTGCGTATAGTGCCGGGGGCACGGTAGTGTGACAGAGAGCCTGGGGGCATGGCTGTATCAGCGGCGCGGCGCATGGGCGCGGCGAAGTGTTGGAGTGTGACGCCCGGACGTCGGTGACGGGGGTCACAGAGACGACGTCCGGGCGACGGATGATGAGCGTCGTGGAGTTGTGTCTGGGCGACGGGGTCGCGGAGTTGTGTCCGGGCGACGGGGGTCGCGGAGTTGTGTCTGGGCGACGTGGTCGCGGAGTTGTGTCCAGGCGACGGGAGGTTTTTGCAGGACGGATGTCGCGAGGTTGATGTACGAATGTCCCTAAGGTGATGCACGACGGACGTCGCGAGGTTGATGTACGAACGTCCGTAAGGTGATGCACGACGGACGTCGCGAGGTTGATGTCCGGATGACGGGCGAAGGGCGTCGCGAAGGATGCAAGGCCTCTTGAAGAGAAGTGAAGGTGCTAAGGATAGAGACCAAAGGCCAACCCTTGGGGGCAGGCCAAGGCCAACCCCAAGGGAAGGCCGAGGCCGACCACAAGGGGGAGGCCGAGGCCGAGGCCGACCCCAAGGGGGAGGCCAAGGCCGAGGCCGACCCCAAGGGGGAGGCCAAGGCCGAGGCCGACCCCAAGGGGGAGGCCAAGGCCAACCTCCTTGGGAAAGTGCCATGGCGCATCGACGGACAACGTGCGAAGTGCGACGGTCAAAGCGTGATGCGGCGTCGCACGATGATGAGTTTCTTGGCGACGAAGTCGTGTAGAAGAAGTAAGAAGTGCACGTGACTTGAGCGTGCACGCTTTGACCGGTTGTGAGCGTTGAAAATGTCTGTTGCTTGTGCGGACGTGTCATGCAAAATGGGACCGCAGTGGGCCTTTGGGTGCGACCAGAATAGGTTGGGAACACATAGCAAAAACAAGGTACAATTAAAAGCAATAACAAAGAACACTTCCTTTGCGTACCTGAAATCTATACGACGTTCAGGCTTTATATTTCATATAATTCAGGTTGCTTATGTATCTATGTACAAAGCAAAAAAGAAGGTCCAAGTAAAAAGAATAACTGACCACATATTTTTTTCGCATATCTGAAATCTATGCAACTTTCGTACTTTGTGGTCATTTACTCAGGTTCTTACATTGTTTTCTTATAAAGGAAGTTCCATTTCCTTAGCTACTGGAGTTTTGAAAATTTTGAGTGAACAGCTAATCACTGCTTGAAATTTGCAAACTACATAGAATATCAACGTAGTCTTCAAAGTGACTGATGTTCTGAAATTAAGAGATTGCTTTTAGATTTGGAAACAACTGAGATTGAAATGGAAAAGATGTGATTCTATATGTTGCATGTATCTAGCTTCTGTCCACAGTAAGTGGAACCTAAACCATTGGCAAAAGTGGAAAGACCTGCTTTGATTTCACTCTGTCACGAACACATTATTACTGATTACAGTATTGTATATCGTGTTTTATGGAAATGCAGTTGTTCCTTGCAAGCCCTTTGAAAAATTTCAGGTGAATCGAAACAGTTCATGAGTGTTCCTAACTTATTCTGGTCGCACCCAAAGGCCCATTGGGGTCCCATTTTGCATGACACATCCGCACAAGCAACAGTCATTTTCAACGCTTCCAACCGGTCAAAGCATGCACGTTCAAGTCTCCGTGCACTTCTCACTTTTTCTACGTGACTTCATCACTAAGAAACTCATCCTTGTGCGACGCCGCATCACACTTCGCACGTCTCCCGTCTCCCGTCGACGCACCATGGCACTTGCCCAAGGAGGTTGGCCTTGGCCTCCCCCTTGGGGTCGGCCTCGGCCTCCCTTTGAGGTTGGCCTTGGCCTCCCTTTGAGGTTGGCCTTGGCCTTCCCCCAAGGGTTAGCCTTTGGCTTCCATCCTTAGCACCTTCACTTCTCTTTAAGGGACCATGCATCATCTTTGCGACCCCCCTCGCCCGTCGTCCCGACGTCATCTCGGCGACCCACGTCGCCCGGACGTCATCTCAGCGACCCCCGTCGACCGGACGTCATCTCCGCGACCCCCGTCGTCCGGACGTCATCTCCGCGACCCCCATCGCCCGGACGTCAACTATGTGACTCCCGTCGCCCGCGTCCGCGCAACAACTCCACGACTCCTGTCTCCCGCGCGACTACTCCACGACCTTAGTCGCCCGCATTCGCGCGACAGCTTTGCCACTCTTGTCCCCCGCGCGCCTTTTTCGCGACCCCTGTCGTCGGCGCCCTCACTCGCGCACCGTACCTTACACACTTCATCGCGCCCATGCGCCACAATCATGTTACATGCCCCCCGGGCACCACACTCATTCACCACACCATGCGCACCTCGCCTTGGTCGTGGAACATGCTTCGACCCATTCTCCGGAGTGCGCAGCACCCGCGGGGATAGGCGACTCCTCTGGGACACTATCTCCGCCAGGGAGCTCTAAGTGCTCCGGCATGAAGACTCCCATTCCGCCAGGTAGACGGCTCTTCCGGGATGCTACCTTGACGAGCTCCGAGTGCTTCGGCACAAGGACTCACCCGCGGGGATAGGCGACTCTTCTGGGACACTATCTCCGCCAGGAAGACTCCCCTTCCGCCAGGTAGACAGCTCCTCTGGGATGCTACCTCGGCCTGCTAGGTAGACGGCTCCTCTGGGATGCTACCTCGGCCTGCAGGATAGGTGACTCATCCGGGACATTATCTTTGCCAGGGTGCTTGCGTGACTTGCCTACGTGCTCCGGCACTAGGGGCTTGCTTCGGCACCCCTAGGGACTATGATCCCCGGGTCACTCTGAGACGGGAGCAGGTCTCCGGAGGGCATCGTGCCTAGTTCGCCTGGCAGTTGGGCGTCGGGTCTTCCCCACCGCTGCCAGGCCTGTGGGACTCTGCAAGGGCTTGGATTGGTGGCTAGATCAAGGGGTGTTCTCTGGCAACATCGACGTTGTGGGAGCCAGTCTTTTTAGACAGACAGAGCGACGCTGTGAGGGGCAGGTCGGGTGAATATGCGATTCGACAGTCTGTGGAGCACCGACAACTGTGGACCCCTCAGTGACGTGTCACTCCCGGGGAGCGCCAAGTGTCGACTGATGACATCATTATCTCAATCAGAACATTTTCACTTTTTCACTCTAGAATCCTAGAGAGAAACATACATGACCTTGACTTTGGACCTAAGCATCGGACTGTGACTGTCGTCGTGTATTCATCCTGCGCCATTGCCCTCACAGCACTGCCACCCTCAAGCTCTGTCTGGAAAGCCCTTGGTCTCTGCCCTTGCTATGTCCCACATCAACACACTTGGCATCCGAGTCGGATTGCATTTCTTGTGGCACCTCCACGTCGACTGCGAACCCACTTTCCTTGGCATCATTTTGACGACTCTGCTGGGGAGGTGAGCATCGCTGTGCAGTTCGTCCCTTGCCTGACACACCCACGCAACCATGCCTCAGCAACGCAGGACTACCAGCAAAAGCCTCAACCTAGCCATCCAAGAGGAGCATCACCTGGAGGACCAAAAGGAGACCAGTCACAACCAACTCCAGGCTCCCCCTACAGTTGATGCATCCAATGTAGCCGCGTTCGTCAACGCCACAATCCAACATCTTACCCCTACCATCACCGAACTCCAAGACTTTCAATCTTCTCTCATGGCTGTCATCTTAGAAATGCAAAAATCAATCCAAATCTTGACTTCTCAAGGCCTTAGAGCTCCTCACCCTGTGCCTATTGCTCACCATGTGTTATCCCAAGCTCTAGGGTTGGCCCCTCATGCTCAGATACAACCTTCAGGGCCTAGGCTAGTGCTGGACACTGCTCAGGTCCCAGTGTTGCGACCACCGCTGCCTTGGTCCTCCGGGCCCTCGACAGTAGGACTCGCGGCACCTCGGCCCCCGGCGCCGCGTCTTACACTTGCTCGAAGCACTTCGGAGACTCACGAATCAATTGAGATGGGAGCCTAACCTAAACATGACCAACCGAAACCTAAACACAAGTCATTCCCCCTACTTACCCCAGTCGACCCTTCCTAACGACCGGCCTCCAGCCGCTGACACTACCCATATGCAAACCATACCCCAACAAGTTGTTCCCCACCACCAACCCCTCTCTACCATCGTCATCCCCTCGATGCCTCAGGTTGCACCGTCTGGGGGCTCTGGTGCCCGGATCATCCCGACAGGGCACAAACCCTCACATGCGTTGTACGTCACCAAGCATGACTTTGATGCCCTCCTTCACCGTCTCAAGCAGTCATCCTTACCACACTCCCCTTCTAAGCTATCAGACCATGCTCCATACTCTGGCAGCCTCGCTACCAAGCCCTACCCTGTCAAGTACAAGCAACCATCCTTCACCTTGTTCAACGGCAAAGAAGGCAACGCCCGCGAGCACCTCGCCCGTTTTGCTGGCTCCCTGGAGCATTACGGGGAGGACGACACTTTGAAGCTTCGGGAATTTCACAAGTCCCTGACTAGCGTCGCCTACTCTTGGTATCATCAGATTCCTGACAGTACTATCCATTCCTGGTTTGACATGGTCCAGCTCTTCCTTGACAAGTTTTACTATGCGACGAAACGTGTGACCATCGTTGACATTGCCGAAATTTGCCAGAACCCCGGGGAAGACCTCAACACCTACGTCACACGATTTCATCACAAGTGCTTGGAGTGCACTGACTTCAGCAAGGATGAAACCCTTGTACCCATTTGCATCAAGAACATGAAAGACACCTACAGGGTCTACCTTGAAAACCTTTAGCTTCGGTCCTGGGGACATCTCAAAGAAGCTGCGCGACGCACATGACTCGGTCGGCCCGTCAAAGACCCCAAAGCCCCAAACTCATATTGCCCTGGCCGCGACAACGGAAGCAGCCAGTAACGACGACAACAACCGCAAGCGTCAGTCCCAATGAAGGGATGGGTGCCCTGACAAGAGAGGGCAGCCGATGCCTGCCCCGGAATACCCGTGTGACTTGAAGACTATTAGAACTCTCCTCGAGACATGGATCAACGACAATGCCATAACCCTGCCCAATACTGACACTGAACCTACCCTGGAAGACTTAGCCTATTCCAACTACTGCCCCTATCATCGGAAGGTCTATCACGACCTCAAGTGGTGCAGGGGCCTCAAGTTTGCCTTCGCTGACAAGATTGCGTCCGGAGAGCTCAAACTCTAAGTGCAGGGCATATGACCCACACAACCAAGCCTTGGCCTACCTTAGTGCATTTTCATACTTGTAATTTTTTCTTTCATTTTGCAAGTTTCCATGTACTCAACTCCCATGTACCAAGGCATGTTGCCTATCTTTGCTATCAATGAAGTTGCATTTTCCAGACTTAGAAAAATTTTCAAGCTACAGGGCTCTTGCACAGGCCTACTGACACCACTCTTGATGCCATCACCCATGCCCTTGGGGGCTTCACCCCTTCCCAACCCCTTCGGCCTCACATTGCAACGATTTGGTACGTGGTGCGTGGGGTGGCTCGAGCCACGCTACCACGGTCGCATCATCAGCCCTCATTCATTTTTTTTTACACTCAGATTTTTTTTTCATTTTTTCACAGCCAATCATCGATGATCACCCTCAGTGGTCTCCCTCAGCACCCTTATCTGAGCTCAACATTTAGAAAAAAATTCAATAAAAAGTTTCACGCCCCATTTCCATATGCTCCCTCCAACACTCGGGAAAACTTCTTAACACAAATTTTCTCACCCTCTTCGCCCTCTTCCCTCTCACCCTGCCTGCTCACGGTCGGGTCACCACCCTCTCATCCTCGTTCTACACTTAGAAAAATTTTTAGAAAAATTTTCATCACCCTCACCACCCAAACACCCCATCACCCTTTCCCCACTTTTTACACACACTCTCTCTCCTTATGGGATAATTCTCATGCATCCCCCCCAAACCCATCCTTTTATCTTCTTCCTTGGGGCAAAAAAAAAATCAAATCAAATCAGAAATCAAATTCAAATTCAAAAGAAACTTTATTTGGGTAGAACCCACCCGCGTGAGCTCGACCCGGACCGACCCGTGCGCTGCATTCCCCTCACAGTCCGCGACCCACCCGAACCCGACCCGTGTCCCTCCCCCAAAACCCTAACCCTAAATTTCCTCTCATCTCTTTCTATTCTCCTTCATACGCCGCCCAGCCTTGCGCCGCCACTTGTTTCGGCCTCATCCCGCGCCCTCCATCGCCGACAGCCACATCCGGCGTCTCCCCCACCGCTGGCGCTCCTCTCTTCCTTCGGCCTTACCTCTCTTCTCTCATCCCTTCTCTCCCCCGTCCCTCCTTCCCCCTCGGCCTCGCGTCGCCACCCGTCGCCCCCTTTCCCCTTCCTCTCTCCCCTCCTCCCTATTCATCTCTCCGTCCCCCGTCCCCCTCAGCCTCGGCCTCGGCCCACCTCCCCCTTCCCCTCACTGCTCGCCCACCCGCGGCAAGCCGCCGCTTTCCTTTTCCCTTTCTTTCTCCTCCCCCTTCCTCCTCCCGGCCCCGCCCCCTCCCCCCTCGGCCTCGGCCTCCCCCTCGGCCTCGGCCTCCCCCCTCGGCCTCGGCCTCCCCCCTCGGCCTCGGCCTCCCCCCTAATCCCTCTCTTTTCCCCCCCGCAAGCCTGCGGCCACCCTCGGCCTCGCGCCGTCGCGCGGCTGCCTTCACCTTTCCCCTGCCCATCTCCCCTTCTCCCCAAGCTCGGCCTCGACCACCCATTCCCTTCCCACTTCGGCCTCGGCCCCGCACCACCCTTCGGCTTCCATCTCGTTGGCCCTTCCTTCCCATGGTCGAACCACCGGCCTCCCCTTCATCCAACTCCCAACGGCAACACTCATCCCCTCGGCCTCCCTTCCCTTCACTCTCAGCCTCCATTACCAAGGCCACCCTCTTCGGCCTTATACCACACCTAAGGCCGCCACCAAGTTCGGCCTATCTCTCTCTCTCCCGTTTCGGCCTTTGGCCTCATTTACCCACCTCGTCCGAACACCAACGCCTCACATGGCCCATCATCGCCACCATCCTCGCAAGCATGCAAAAAAAAAAAAAAAAACTTACCATGACGACCAACTCGCGTCCAACCTTTCATGTCACTCCCGCCGTTACCCATTTTCTCAGTTTTCCATACTTAGAATTTTTTTGCAACATTGACCGCCTAGCATTGCCCGCGCCCCTGCGCCCGTCATGGACTGCCCCCGCATCGCGACCCCCGACCGCGCCTTTGTCGCGCCCCTCATGATGATGTCCCCCAACGTCAACGTCCTTGGTAGGTGGCTCGCGAGGCAGCTCGAACCACTTACTCCTACTAATTGTTCAACGCTCGTCGCCCGTCGCCTGTACATTGTCTCTGCGACGCTTGTCGCCCATCGCCAGGGTGATGTCTCCGCGACGCTCGTCGTCCGTCGCCCGGGCGCCGTCTCTGTCGCCCATCGCCCGGGCGCCGTCTCCGCGATCGCGCCCCTACGCCCTATCACCGTGCCCCCGTCGTCATACAAAGTATTCCAAGGTTTCAATAGGTGGTGCACGAGGTGGCTCGAACCACCTACTCTTCACCTTCATCATTTAGAGACGATGTCAACAACTCGCCGGCCAAAAAACATCAAAATCTTGCTAAGTGTTTATGCGTGCGGTGCCCGCTCGGTTTGCCCCTCTGCGAACACCACACGCATAGGGCTTATGTTCCCAACCTATTCTCGTCACACCCAAAGGCCCACTGGGGTCCCATTTTGCATGACGCATTCGCACAAGCAACAGTCATTTTCAACGCTTCCAACTGGTCAAAGCATGCACGCACAAGTCACGTGCACTTCTCACTTTTTCTACGTGACTTCGTCACTAAGAAACTCATCCTTGTGTGACGCCACATCACGCTTCGACCGTCGCACGTCGCCCGTCGGCGCGCCATGGCACTTGCCCAAGGAGGTTGGCCTTAGCCTCCCCCTTGGGGTCAGCCTCGGCCTTGGCCTTCCCCTTGGGGTCGGCCTCGGCCTCCCCTTGAGGTTGGCCTTAGCCTTCCCCCAAGGGTTGGCCTTTGGCCTCCATCCTTAACACCTTCACTACTCTTCAAGGGACCATGCATCATCTCTGCAACCCCCGTCGCCCGTCTTCTAGACGCCATCTCCGCGACCCCCGTCGCCCGTCGACTGGACGTCATCTCCTCGACCCCCGTCGCTCGTCGTCCGGACGTCATCTCCTCGACCCCCGTCGCCCGTCATCTCTGCGATACCCGTCGCCCGGATGTCAACTCCGCGACTCCCATCGCCCGCGCCCGCGCGCCGTTTCCGCGACCTTCGTCGCTCGCGTCCGCGCAACAACTCCACGACTCATGTCGCCTGCGCCCGCGCGCCAATTCCACGACTCTTGTTGCCCGCACGACAGCTCTGCGACTCCCGTCGCTCGCGTTCACGCGACAGCTCTGCGACTCCCGTCGCCCATGTGCCGTCTTCGCGACCCCCATCGCTGGGGCCCACGCCCGCGCACCGCACCATGTGCCCATGCGCCACAGTCATGTTACATGCCCCTGGGCACCACTCTTTCACCACACTATGCGCACCTCGCCTTAGTCGTGGAACATGCTTCGACCCACTCTCTGGAGTGCGTAGCACCCGCGGAGATAGGCGACTCTTCCGGGACACTATCTCCGCCAGGGAGCTCTAAGTGCTCCGGCATGAAGACTCCCCTTCCGCCAGGTAGAAGGCTCCTCCGGGATGCTACCTCGGCCCGTCGGGTAGACGGCTCTTTCGGGATGCTACCTTGACGCGCTCCGAGTGCTCCGGCACAAGGACTCATTCGCGGGGATAGGCGACTCCTCCGGGACACTATCTCCGCTAGGGAGCTTTTCAACTCCCCTTCCGCTAGGTAGACGGCTCCTCCGGGATGCTACCTTGATGCGCTTCGAGTGCTCCGGCACGAGGACTCACCCGCGGGGATATGTGACTCCTCCGAAACACTATCTCCGCCAGGGAGCTCTTAGTGCTCCGGCACGAAGACTCCCATTTCGCCAGGTAGACGGCTCTTATGGGATACTACCTTGGCCTGCCAGGTAGACGACTCCTCCGGGATGCTACCTTGGCCCGCGGGATATGCGACTCCTCCGGGACACTATCTTTGCCAGGGTGCCTGCGTGACTGGCCTACGTGCTCCGGCACTGGGGGCTTGCGTCGGCACCATTAAGGACTATGACCCCCTGGTCACTCCGGGATGGGAGCATGTCTCTAGAGGGCATCGCGCCTAGTCCGCCTGGCAGTTGTGAGTCGAGTCTTCCCCACCGCTGCTAGGCCTGTGGGACTCTACAAGGGCTTGGATTGATGGCTAGATCAAGGGGTGTTCTCTGGCAACACCGACGTTGTGGGAGCTAGTTTTTCTAGACAGACAGAGCGACACTGTACGGGGTAGGCCGGGTGAATATGCGATTCGACAGTCCGTGGAGCACCGACAACTGTGGACCCCTCGGTGACGTGTCACTCCCGGGGAGCGCCACGTGTCGGCTAATGACATAATTATCTCAATCTCTATAAATAGAGGTCTTGAGAATTCATTTGCGACGGGATATTTTCAGAACATTTTCACTTTCTCACTCTAGAATCCTAGATAGAGAAATATACAGGACTCTGACTCTGGACCTAAGCATCGGACTGTGACTGTCGTCGTGTATTCATCCTGCGCCATCGCCCTCGCAGCACCGTCACCATCAAGCTCTGTCTGGAAAGCCCTTGGTCTCTGCCCTTGCTCCACCCTTGCTGTGTCCCACATCAACACACTTGGCATCCGAGTCAGAATGCATTCCTTGTGGCACCTCCACGTCGACTGCGAACCCACTTTCCTTGGCATTAATGGGTTGTGGCCTAAAGTTGACATTATGAAGGCGGAACAAGCATATCATATTTTCCAGAGTCCACTGACCAGATATGTGTTCTTGCTCCCTTAAATAGAATAGTCCTTGTATAGTTGCATGATTTCCATATTCAGTAACTTGTTCTCTAAACAACTTGCCTGATCGGTTAAATGACCAAACCTTGTGCAATTGGTTCAACTCTTTCTGGCCTGTTCAACTGTTCATTTCTACTGTAACCCACTGTAGAAATGTAACCCACTGTATCAGTACTTTGCTTCTAGTAAAAAAGGAGGGAATGGGGCCAAGGACTTTGACTTGCTCTATCTCGTTGTTTTTTACTGTATTTTATTTAAACAAAGATAAATAGCATATAAAGAAAACGGAAAGTTATTTTCTATTTTATTTGAACAAAGATAAGAATTATATACAAAAAAAAAAAAAGTTAACTAGGATGACAGTCTCGTCCTGTAAGCATGATCAATCACAAACAAGTCAAGCCATCACACGCCAAAAAGATAAATGTTCAGTATATTTACACCTACACACAAACACAGGATCGCACTAAAAATCACATAGCTAGTAAGAAAGCATTAGGGACAATCCACATATCTAGTTCTTATTTTAGTTCAGGTTTGATTTGATCAGTTTGTTGAGCTCTACTTGCCAATAAATTACCTGTGTTTCAAAATCTCCCATGGAAGTTGACGGTGCAATGAGGCTTCTTTGGCAAGTAGCTAGGCAGGAAGGTCAAAAAGATGCTGCAATTACGTGTCAAGTGAAAATTTCTGTTGTAGTATGTGTCCATCTACCATTGATTTGTTATAGAAGTGTATCTTTTTGTAGATGTCATCACTATATATTTTAAAAATGTCAATACAGTCCTAATATAATATATACACAATATAGGGGATATACAATTTTGAGTTAATTACGCCATTGACCATTGAACTATTAGGCATATTTCATTTTGACCACTGGACATCAAATTGTGTCAAAGTGACCACTGATTTTTAAATTTTGTCCAAATAAGGTCATTCTGTTCAATAGAGCTTATCGGCGTCCTGTTAACTCCCTTTAGTGAGGGGTAACCATATCAATTTAGCATCTCATCTCATTTTCCCTCCTCTTCTTCCACATCACAAGACATTCTACTTCTTCTTCCACAGCAAAAAAAAAAAAAAAAGAAAAAAGAAAAAAAAAACCCAATCCACTCTTCCTTCCATGGGTTGCTACTGTCGAAAGAGTCCAATAATTAAGACATCATGGACCCCAAAAAATACATGAAGAAGATTCATGGCTTGCGGAGCTGAAAATGAAGATCCGTGTGAGTATTTCTTTTGGATTGATCCACCCATGTGTGAAAGGGCTGTGTAAGTCATACCTGGACTGCTACAAAGAATCAATGGAAATGCTGAGGAGGTTTGAAGGCTTATGGTGCAAATTGAAGGGAAACATGAGCAATCAGTGACATATGAGAAGAAATTGAGAAGCTATCAATGGAAGGAAAAGATATTGTGGTTTGTCTTGTTGTGCTCATGGGTGTTCTTTGTAATGAACTTCAAGTAAAAAAGAACCGCAAACAACAATTTGCTTTTGGAGATTGGAGAGTTGTGATCTGGGTAACAATTTGTGTTTGGGGACTTGTGTTCTTTGTAATGTTAGTCTTTTTAATGTAATGTAATGGAAAGGGTTGTGCATGTAATGAATGTCAGTGTGTGAACTGGTTAACATTTTTTTTGTGCTTGATTATGATGTAATGGAAAAAAAATGTAATGGAAGTAGCTGTAATGAAAAGAACATAATGGAAGTAGCTGTAATTTATGAATATTGTTGATTATAATTGCTTATGTTTCAAAATGGCATTTGTTAATGCTCCTTTACCAACATAACATCAATATTATTCTAAGGACAAATCTGCCTACCTACGACTATAAAACAAAAAGCTGTAGAATACTATGTCCATAAAAGCTATAAGTTATCCACAGAAGGCTCCATCTATCCCAATATGCTTCCTAAATAAAAAAGCTACAGTTAAAGCAAAAGGCTGTTTGTATCAACATAATGTTCACAAGAGCTATCCACAAAAGGCTTTAGTCTTCCCATGTACACAAGTTATCTCCTAACTGATTGTCTTGTTGTAGGTCTTGTTCCTTGGCTTGAAGTTGCTGTACTTGCACCTCCTGTTGCACATTGTTGGCCAGAAGTTGCATTGTTTCTCCTCACCTGTAAATCATAAAATAACTAATGAATAAGTAATTCACATACAAAATGTAGATGGCTAATAGGAAATAGGTTCAAACTCACTGGATATTTCTTCCTTCCAGCTTCAGGTTGTAGCCAACCTTTGGGGTTTGGATCTGTCACCTTCTTCTTCTTAGGCTGTATTCTCTTTTCACTGCCTTGTGTAGTGCATCCTGCCTTCCCAGTGTTATGACCACCTGTAGCTGTCACCTTCCCCATGACCTTGCCCTGACCTCGATTCCCCTTCTTAGGTTCTCTTGTCTTTGGTTGACACCCTTGCCCCCTGCAACCCCTACTGTTGTGCCCAACATTGCCACATTTGCTACAGGTGATAACTGTTCCCTTTCTTCCTAATTTTCCAGCCCCATCAGGTAGACCCCTCTTAGACTGTGTGACCTCATCACAATCCTTCATTCCTGGCATTCTTAGGCCTACCAGGTTGCTTATGATATATAGGTGGAAGAATAGTCCCTTAGTTTGTTGGTTCCCAAAGGTTGGGACCATTAAGGGGGTTCACTAAGTAGTCATAGACTTTCTTAAAAGTCTCAACCCTAAAACACTCATCAACCCACTGCTCAGGTTCACCTCCATTCCCTCCATTAGCCATGTCATTGTAAATGGATGAAATTGCATGTGCACGTGGAATTCCACATAAATCCCATTTTCTGCAGCTGCAAGTCTTGTTGTGCAGGTCAACCACATAACCTTCCCCACTTGCAGTCCTCACACTATATAGACTGCCACCATTCCAAGCACAATTATAGTGGCAGGACTTCAACTTCAACTTCTCTAACTTAGCCTGAATCTTGGGACACAACAAACCATCCCACTTTTCCATCTCTTTTCTCTTCTTCACAATCCTTTGCATTACATGATTTCTAATGTTCTCAAGGCATGTAATTATAGGTTTATCCCTAGCAATGACAATGGCCCCATTAAACACCTCATAGTAGTTATTTAGCAATAAATCACACCTGGTCTTCAGTGAGAAGTGAGATCTAGACCAATAAGAGGGTGGGATCTTAGCTAAGTATTCATAAGCACCTACACAGTCTTCTTTTATCTGTTGCGTGCATCTGCCAAAGTATATGGCATTGGGAGCCTTTGCAGCATTCCACATGGCATTCTTCAGATCTAAACTCCCAAACTGCTTCTTAAATTTTTTGTACATGTGCATGACACAGTTCACAAAGAGGTAAAACTGTTTCTAGTGCTGACAGCAAACCCTAAAAAAATGATTAAATAAAGTAAACAAGTTAGTGAAAAATATTAAATAGCAAATAAGTTGAGAAAGATAGTTAATGGTTGATTATTACCTTTTGTTGGTCTGAAATTAAAGTCCATTCACTTTGGTCCTCAATCTGTAAGTCTTCTTTTAAAAGGTTGATGAACCATTCCCAAGAGAGCATGTTTTCTGCCTCAACCACTGCCCATGCAAAGGGGTACATGCCATTATCAGGGTCAATATCCACTGCTGTCAACAGTTGTCCTGGGAAAGGACCTTTTAAAAAGCACCCATCAAGCCCCACAATTTTCTTACACCCTGTCTTGAACCCATTCTTCAGAGGGCCCAAACACATGTACAACCTTAAAAACCTAGGGAATTCTTTTCCAACTATTGGCTCACACAGCTTCATAAGTGCAGTGGTCCCTGGATTACACTTGGTCACCTCATTACAATAGTCCCATAAACCCTTAAATTGCTCCCTATAACTGCCATCAATCATTTCTGTTGCCTTCCCTTTTGCTCTGTAAGCTTTACTTCTAGAAACACCAGCTTGCAAATATGTCCTAGTAGTTTCTCTTATTGACTCAAGTGGCCATGTGGGGTTTGATCTGAACTTCTCCAGGTATTTTTGGGATATCCAATCAACTTTGATATGTTGGTTATAGTATACCTGTGGGCAAATGTGATCTTTATAATATGTCTTAACAATTAAGTTATCTTTCTCAGCAAGCTTGGAAGCATATAAAACCCAATCACACTGTGGACTCTCATAACACTTGCTCTAACCCTTTCTTTTTCATTTGTGTACAATTTTATGTTTCTTCTAGTCAGGATTACATGTTCTCTGATAGCTTGCTTCAAGACACCTGCATTAGCAAACAACTGACCTACACTAAATTTGGGCCTTCTCATGTCTACTTCAGGGTTAAACTGAACACAACTCCTCTTATCTTTGTCAACTTCATCCTCAGACCTACTTGTCAAACTCCTTAGTTCATCAGAGTCATCATAATCTGATGTCCTTTCCTTGTTCCTCAGATTGTAGTACTGTTTGATCCCCGATGGCCATGTCATTCCAATCTTCACCTACATATTTACATTTGCATGGTACAGATCTATATCTTCCTCAACCTCATACTCACTATCATATAAATCATTAGGAGGGCAGTACTGTGAGTCATCTGAGTCACTATCATGCTCACTCTTATTCCCATGCCCACTCTCAATCTAATCAATGTTCACATGCTCACTCTCATTCCCATGCCCACTCCCAATATGATTAGTGTTTACATGCCCACTCTCATTTTGATCAGTGTTCACATGCTCACTCTCATTCCCATGCCCACTTTCATTATGATCAGTGTTTACATGCTCATGCTCTGAGTTGCTGTTAACAGTGTGTAACTCTTGCTCATTGGGATGTTCAGTTTCACATGGGGGAAGAAGAAGCTGGGTAAACTTATTGTTCTCATAGTATGATGCATCCAGGTCATCCTGAGTACCCAATGGATGTTCATCACCTAAATCAATCTCCTCAATTACAAATGATGAACCAGTTACAGGTGGAGGTACAAAATACTCCTCCACTGATGCGCTTCCATGCTCAACATTGATTTCTACAACATTAACCTTTTTCTCAGTTACAACTCTTATTAGTTCCCTGATATCATCATCATCCCCTAGACCCCTTAACCCATTGTCAAGGCTCATCCTAGGAACCCTGTAATAATAAAACATCACCTCATGCCCATAACCGAACTCCTTTAACATTTCATCCACTTCATGCATTGACATCTTATCACACTCACAGTAATCGAAATAATTAACAAGGCCACCAATGTAGTGCTTCTTTGGCATGTAAACAAACTCTCCATCACTGTGCAACTCAATTGTAAAGAAGTCTACTGACGTTCCTATTTATAAGATATTTACTAATTAATACTCCAATTTCACGTTATAAAGTGCATATTATAGTAATTTCGAACAGCAAATTGCTATTCTCAAGCCCATAAACAAATAAGAAAAAAATTGAATTTAATTAACATAACAGCATGCATTTTATATAAAAATTAGTTCGTGAATCTGTGTAAACAACATTATTTGTGAATCTGTATAAACAATATTATTTGGGAATCTGTGTAAACAACATTATTTCATGGATCATGATTGTGTGGGTGGCTACATCAGGATTCGTGTCGATTTAAAAAACATCACTAAATCTAAAGAATCTATAGAAAAACTTACCGTAAAGATCGTGTGTTTCAAGATGGGTACCCTCTTCTCTAAGAACCCACGCCATTACAATCTTTTATCTCTGTGGACTTTACTTGATTCGAGTAAAGGAAACAACGATCACCCTCTGAAAATCAAAGAAGATGGAAGGACAAAGAAAGAGGAGACGATGTGTCTGTGAAGAAACGAAGAACAAGTAGAGTGACGAATTTTACTTGATTCGAGTAAAGGAAACAATGATCTCCCTCTGAAAATCAAAGAAGATGGAAGGACAGAGAAAGAGGAGACGATATGTGTCTCTGAAGAAACGAAGGACAGGCAGAGTGACGAATTTACCCTTCAAATTTGAAACTTAACGGATTTGTTCTTGACGGAACCTAACAGATGGACTTAATTGGACAAAATTTAAAAATCAGTGGTCACTTTGACACAATTTGATGTCAAGTGGTCAAAATGAAATATGCCTAATAGTTCAATAGTCAATGGCGTAATTAACTCTACAATTTTGAAATCCTACATTTTCCCTTTTTTCTATATCCTCTCCTAATAGTAACCATCACCGTGCATTGCCACTTAGCCACGATGTTAGTCAGTGCCACTACTAATTCCAGAGGATCCCCACCCAATCCCTGCCGTACATCCCCGACAACCAGTCAACCACCACTGCAATCGACCAATTACCACGACTGTATTCATACCCCACCATCATCCTCGTAGCCAACCACCACAGTATCCACGGCAACCACTAGCACAACTTCCAGATCTAATATTTTTTTTAATCTCAATTTTACCCTAATCTTAGAGTGAAGGGTGTAATTAGTCCATTTTTTGTTGTACACAATTTAGTGCTATTTTAAGACTAAAAAGACACAATATTTTGTTCTTGCTTTTGCTCTCAAACTCGTTCTCTTTTTGTTGTTCGTTTTATGTCAACCGATACGAAGAGCAATTTTACTAAATGACCAAACAAAAGTGCATAGCTAAAATTCTGAAGAGAGGGAGCATTAAAGCTTATTAACAGGTCTTGTCTTTTGGCAAAGACAAGACAGACAACAACAAAAAGCTGCAATACACTAAAACAGAGTATCAATATAAGGAGCTCAGTTACCTTTTTGCTTCAAGTAGAGTCAGGCGATGCCACCTATCGCTTAATTAGGATGTACTTTGATAATTGATTGCTTGATAATCACTATAACTATGTTAATAAATGTCCTTGAAAATCTCTGCCAAATGAATTTGCTCAGAACGTTCATTTATTAGTGGCAAACCATTGGTGGTCTAAACCCTGCTAAACATATCATTAATCAGATAGTACAAATTATATATAATACTGAATTCCCAACAACAACGTAACTTTAAACAAGGAACGGCACAAAGTCAAGCCTTTTCGTATAACTGAGAGCGGTAAAAGAACAAACGGCTTTAACAACCTATAAATCTCTACCGAAGGCTACCTGCAAAATGATTAGTGCACCCTTACCACCGAAAATTCATTACACTATTTTGGAAGTATTGTTTTATCACTTAAGTAAATCAACAAATAGAAGCGAACATGTAAAAATACCGAGGACAACAGAATGAGGAGAAAATGAAGAGGGAAAGGAGGTAGGAGAGTCTCTCGCCGGTGGAAGAGACCCCCGCTCATGAGTGGTGGCCAGGGTTTTTGTACTTCAGATAGAGATGTCAAAGGGCCGGGCTTGGGCCGGCCCAGCCCAAGCCCATCGGGCCTGCAAACGGGCCGGGCCGGGGCCGGGCCAAGGGAGGGTGAAAACGGGCCGGGCCGGGCCGGGCCTGGCGCAATGAATTCTAGGCCTGGTCCAGGCCCAGGCCCTAAGCCCAATATTTAGGGCCGGGCTTGGGCCGGGCCCAGGCCCTTTTTTTTTTTTTTCTCATGTTATTCAATTTTAACACATAACAATTTACATAGAAATTTATTTATACGATCCTCGTCAACTATAAAGAAGAAAGAAGTGCGGATTAAAAACAGATGAGTTGCGATGCCTTGTTATAGCTGTAGTCCCATCTGGAAGAAATATAATGGTTGTTCCGTCTAACTTTAATTTCATTTAATGGGTATAAACTTCTTTGACTCTTTCCCAAGGCCTATGCAGTGTGCACCTTTTGAAAACTCTAACCAGACCACTTATGGAAGATCATAACCACTATAGGTATTTCCTTTCTCATAGAAGAGGCTTAGTAGTTAAGTAATTTTGCAGGACTTTTGAAGAAAAGACAAGATCAAAAGAATTTAACGGCTGACTGCAATTTCCTTCCATCTCTTATCCATTCAATTTAAAGGCTGACTACTGTTAAGGTAAAATGATTGCCAATATGAGGCATAAGCCTCTCTTAAATCTAACCAAACATCGCTCAAGGTCATCAAGTCTTATAGAAGAAAATAATATAAGGCAAAAAGACAAGATGCTTGATGCAGGATGCTATCCCTTCCTTTTAAAATATATATTTTTTGCTTGTAAAAATTTATTTTATATATATGAAAAAAAATTATTCTTAAAACTCTAACAATCAAAATAATAATGTATGTGGAATTTTGGAAAAGGGGTGGAAGAAAGGGGGGAAAAGCTAGATTTTCAAAAAAAAGTGGGGCCAAATCCGGGCCAAACCGGGCCACACCCGGGCCGGGCCAAACCCGGGCCAAACCGGGCCGGGCCATTTTCCCCAGATTTCTCGGCCTGGTCCAGGCCCAGGCCCCAGGCCCTCTTTCAGCGGGCCGTTACTGTTCATGCAAGGGGCCGGGCCAGCCCGGGCCAAAACCGGGCCAAAACGGGCCGGCCCGCGGGCCGCCCGGCCCAAATGACATCTCTAACTTCAGAGAAAGAAATAGAGCATATATTCTAGAACCCTTATATGGGTTTATAAGTAGCTATTCTTGTTTGGACTTGGAAACATATTAATAGAGGTCTGACGCATACCCGCGCAGGACTTAGGTTCAATGACCTTTTATTTTTGGACTTGGAAACAAGCCGGTAAAGAGAGCGTAATATGTAGTATCACATTTTTCTTCTCTCTTTCCTTTTATAAGGTGTGCCGATGATGGCAACTATTTACTTCTTCATATGGTTGCAAATTTAGGTATATTAATGTGGTACCCGATTAGAATTCCTACAAGTTAGACACGGCCTTCTTCTGTATTTAGGTGTTGTTTGTGTTTGGCGAAAAAGTGGATTATTGATATTATTGAAGGTATCTTATTTCTCTGAACTGCGCCTTTCGTAACATCTTTACTTTTCATTTTTTTTTTGTAATATACATGTCATATTATCTAATGAATGACCTGGGTTGAAAATATTTTTATTGAATTATATTTTTTTTGCTTTTTCTTTTTGGAAATCCAACTGGTTATGTACATGATAGAAAAGTAAGCATAATTAATAGGGAAAATTGCGTAAAATACCCCTGTGGTTTGGGATCGTTGCAAAAATACCCCCGTTGTTACAAAAATTGTAAAAAGACACAAGTGGTGTTCATTTTGTTGCGACCGTTAGAAAAATCGTCCAAATTAACATAGCGTCATATTCACTTTTCTAAAAAACGCGTTTGATATATTTTAATACATTAAAAAGACAAAATTACCCTCCTTTTTTTTTTCTCTCCCACCCAAGTCCCATCTTCTTCTCCAATCCAAGCAAGCCCAAAACCTAGCCGCCACCCTCACCCAGTCCCATCCACAACCACCACCGCCCATTTCGTGCACGGAGTGGTGCCGTTGTGTACGAGATGGGCTTGATTTCGGCCCAATGCCTCGCGAAGAATGTTGATAGAGAAGGGCAACGGTGGCCATTGGGATTTTGCGGTGTCGGCGCTGCCTGTCGTGGTGGCGATGTCGACGTTGCCGCTTGAAGCTGATGCAGAGCCGTGGTGATGGCGCAGACCCGGCCACGGCTGCTGCAATTGTGGCGGCGACGATCCGGTCTTTCGCCACCACGTCGTCGGTTACGACGACAGATGGACGGAAGAAATGGCCGAAGCTACGGCCAAGCTCGAGCCATTGATTCCCATTCTTCTTCGCCACTCTGAATGTGATCGTCGGGGCTTTGATGGAAGGGCTGGATTTCTAGGGCTTGGTCTGGCAGATTGGTTGAATTCGACATGATCAAGCTGTTGTTTGCTACTGTGATTGTTTTGAGTTTCGATCAAGGCCCCGCCAGCCATTGCCGCCGCCAACGCCATCATTGCCCAACGCCGCAATGTGCGATTGAAACCCTGTCACCATTGGTGGTGCCGCCCCTCTGCTCGAGAATTCTGGCGTACAAAGACAATCTTAAGGTTTAAATATAAGGGTATTTTGGACAGATTTTTTGTTTCGTTACAGAAATCGTCTGTTGCGACACACTTTGCAATCACATGTGTCTTTTTGCAATTTTTGTAACAACGAGGGTATTTTTACGACCCCAAACCACAGGGGTATTTTACGTAATTTTCCCTAATTAATATCCATCAAAATCTTCTTTTGTTATTATCATTATTATAAGTCTACTTGAATCCATTTCTTTTGTAATGTATTTATGAACACACACACACCCACAAACACACCCTTAGAGATTTTGAGTAACCACGCGTTAGCACGTGTGGGGTGCTCGCTCTCCTTTGGCCATGTTAAATTCGTAAATTTTGAGTATATGTTTGCATTTCTAGTCTTTTGCAAGGAGTTTGCAGTGAACAAATTGAGCTCAATTGGGTTGTTCAGAGACAGCTGTGTGGATTTTTGTGATCTATTTGATCTTTGGTGGCACTAAGCTGGATTGGCCTTTGGTCTCTTAGGGCGATGGTGGCTGATCTTGGCAGGCAGTGGCGGAACCAGGATTTCATCCCAGGGGGGGCTAAAAATATATCGAAGGAGACAAATATTTTTATAAGTAAAATAGCACACAAAAACAAAGTGCACTTTTCGATAATACACAAAACATACTAAAAAAGCATCTAAAATGTCTTATTAAGTTTCAAGAGAGCCACTAAGGACTCTTTACAACACAAAAGAAGAGAATACAAAATACGCATTTCAGTGTTTACAAACGAAAGCACTAAATAACTACTCGATGAGGCGCCGAAAATTGGTAGCGTTTGATAATAGCCTCATTTGTAATAGTTTTGAAGACATTCTTCTCGATGTAACAAACCAAGCTATCATTCATCCATTCGTCTCCCATGCGATTCCGAAGTCGAGTCTTTATTATCCTCATTGCAGAGAAAGCTCTTTCTACAGTAGCAGTTGCAACAGGTAAAAGTAAGACCAATCTCAAAAGCAAGAACACCAAAGGATATATCACATCCTTTTTCAACTCAACTAACTTTATAACAAGTTCACCAATTCCCCTGACTTCATAAAGTTCTTCACAGGAGCGCACATCCATAATATAAGTCTCGAGCTGACTTTGAAGTACCCTAAGCTCTATCGGCGAAAAGTCATATGGATAAAACTGTGCAAGACGTATCAACTTTTGCTTATTAAAAGCAGAAAAACATCACTTGGATCGAGACATGCCATACATATAAGCAACTCCGTGGTTACCTCACTGAAACGATTATTCAACTCATTGATTTGCAAATCAACAACCGTTAAAAAAATATCAACACGATAATGGTAAAAATTTGTACCTTCTTCAGCATTACATCTTTGCCTCCCCGGGGCTACAAACCTCGCACTCATGTCCAATACGTCAATATCGTGTTTTACACAAAATTGTGAGACCTCTTCCAGCAAGTCTTCCAACCCTTTATCTCTAAAGTCCTGCAATCGTTGCTTTGTTATACTTACCAACTTCATTGCATTCACAATGTTTTGATCTTTCTTTTGTAATGCTTGTGAAAGTTTATTCGTCATCTCCAAAATATTTATCATCAAATGCATGTTGAAGACAAAATCATAAGTTGGCACCGAGTTCAAAAGACCCAATGCTTCACCTCTCTGTTCATAATCTGTAGCATCCTCAACAACCTTATTAAGCACACATATCACTGAAGCAAACATTTGACTCAAATTTAATAATGCACCGTAATGTGATCCCCAACGGGTCTCTCCTGCTCTTTTGATGCTAGTTTCTTGATTTAAACCTCGACCACTGACGATATCACCACTCTCAAGGTCACGAGCAAGTCTAATGGCTTCACTTTCTCGAATAGCATCTCTTCGCTTGCATGAAACTCCCACAGTGTTGACTACCTTAGCAACCAAATTAAAGAGCAATGCAATCTGAGCATGTTTTTTTGCAACGGCTACAAGAGTTAGTTGAAGTTGATGAGCAAATCAATGAATATAATAAGCACTTTCATTCTCCCTCTGAATTAAGGTTTTAAGACCATTGAATTCACCTTGCATATTACTTGCTCCATCATAGCCTTGTCCATGAATTCTTGAAATGCTCAATTCATGCATTGCAAATAAACTGTCAATCGCGTCTTTCCATGATAAGGCAGCGGTATTAACAACATGGACAATACCAAGAAAACGTTCAATCACACGTCCTCTTTTTTCCACATATCTCTAGACAACTCCCATTTGTTCTTTGACTGAAATATCACGACACTCGTCAACTAAGATGGAAAATAATTCAGTTTTCATGTCCCCAACAATTGCATCTCTTATTTCTCCGGCAATGGCACTAACAATTTCTTTCTGAACTTTTGGTGATGTCAATTTGAGGTTCTGAGGAGCATTCGACAACACGACTTTTTTCACATTTTCATTGTAATCAGCAATAAACTCTAACAGTTCTAGAAAATTTCCCTGATTTTCAGATTCATCAGATTCATCGTGCCCACGGAAAGACAAGCCTTGACGTAAGAGAAACCGAATAACATCAATTGATGCAGTCAAGCGAGTACGGTATTGAACCCTACTTTCATCTGTTTGCTTGGACAAAACTACTTCAATACTCTGCTGAGGGTTATCAAAGGTTTGACATTTAGTTAAAGCAAGGTTGTGTACACTACCAACTTCTCCAACATGTTTTTGCAATTTCTCCTTCTTTCTCCAATCGTTAAAACCATGCCTAACAAAAGTACCACCACCCCCTTGCTCCCCATGAGCACTTCCGAACAAGTAGCAACACAAACAATATGCTTCATCTTTTGCTACACTATACTCCAACCAACTCGAATAAATGCAAACCAAGAAGAAACAAATCGACGAGACTGAGTTCCGAATTGTGTAAATGGAAAATTATGGTGACGAGGTTAGCAATGACCTTTCGACCAATACGCTCGTCGAACTTTATCTCGAACATTAGGACCATAATCCAAAATATTCGGATGCAACCCAGGATCCGCAATAAGCTCGTCAGAATTGAACTCATCGCTAACTCTGCTTGAATGTCCGGAATGAATATCACGATACACAATGGGAGCCTTGTCCGTTACTGTTAGAATCGGAGACTGTTGAATAGTATTTTGATTTCTACACTCATTCTTATTAGACTGTAATAACTTTTTCACCTTTGGTTTCTTTTGATAAAACCTTTCCATTCTGAAAAAAATATATTTTATTTTAAGTATCAATCCATCAATTATTAATCAAATAACCTAGTTAATTACAAATATTTTATTCTTTTACTTTTCCAGTCATGTTTTATTATCGCGTTAACCTAATTAACTTAATTTCAACCCACCATTCAACTAAATCACATATCTGACATCTCAATCCAATTGGGTCACATCCTCCATCAACCATCTCAATTCTCAAATGCTCAATACACAATTAACAACATATAATCAGCATGAAAATAATCTCAATTTTTTAAATGCACAATTAACACAACCTAAAATTATCAATTAAATAATCAATGCTCAAATGGGATAAAAATTCAATTGGGTCCCATCCTCCATCAACAATCTCAAATCTAAGTGCTCAATGCACGATTAACATCCATAAAGCATCAATTAATAATCTAAATTATCAAATATACAACTAACAACCTAAAATTATTAATCAAATAATCAATTCTCAATAGCAAAAGAAATTGTTCAAAATGCACACTGACCTCAGTCCTCAGAAATCAGAACAGCGTCGTTGTCGCAATGTCGTTGGTGACTGAAACTCAAAGTCAGATATGCAATTTCACTATTTCAAGCGTCGTGACCGCCGAACGACATTGGCAGAACTTCCTCGATTCGTCCGCCGGCTCGTAGACGGTAGATCTAAGCTAGATCTGCCAGATCTGATCTGGCCGGAGTCACCGGAGTTGGGTGGGGATTGGCCGGAGTTGGGGTGGGGACCGCCGGACTGAGGAGGGCCTTCGCCGGCTTTGCGCTTCGGAATCGGGGGACGGCAACCAACCGATGAGCCCAGTCGATGACCGGTGGCCGTGGGTCGGTGGGTGGTGCCGGCGTGCGGCGAGCCGCGGTGGCTGAGAGAGCCGAGAGAGGAGGAGAGATGCCGGCATGAGAGCTTCACTTGACGCCACGGCAACCGCCGACCGTCGTTAGTGCGTAAGTGCGTTACCTTACAACGATGAGCCGAGGCTGCCGAGCCGATGACCGGTGGCCTTTGTCACTTTGTGTGGTGCCGCGGTGACTCAGAGAGCCGAGAGAAGAGGAGAGCTGGAGAGGTGCTGGCGTGCCGCGGTGAGCCGGTGACTGTGAGACTGTGAAAGCCGGCCGAGAGAGGAGGAGAGAGAGAGAGAGAGAGAGAGAGAGAGGGAAAGTTGCAAATGAAAAAAAACACTATATATATATATATATATATATATATATTTCAAAATCTGAGAGGGGGGGGGGGGGGGCTATAGCACCCCCTCGTACAAGCGTGGTTCCGCCCCTGTTGGCAGGCCATTGGTAAAAGTTCATATCTTTAAGATTATATCTGCTCCAATGTAGACGTATCACTTTTGATCTGTCTCTTTCTCTGGCAAGATGAAGTCTTAGCAATTTACGCGATAGGTGTCACACTAGAGGTGGCAAGCATCACTGTTGGTCATCAGCCAACAGTGTAGCAACGACGGTCAAACTTGGAGGTTACTAGGCAGTTCTTAGAACTCCTCAGATTTGGTTCACCTTGTTTAATGTTTTATAACAAGGTTGTGGGCATAGGGGTAGCTCACCGCTAACGGTTTATTTTGAGGGCAGTTTAGGTTCTTATATTCCTTGGTATTATTATTAACTCTTTACTTCAATTTTCTCTTTTAGAATTAGGGTTGGGGGATGGGACCTTGGGGAAGAAGGGGAGGGAGGGGCCCTAGGGGGTTGGAGGGCATGCGGTTTTTCGTTCCGGTTCTTGCTTGCATTCTTTTTTTTTCTTTTTTTCTTTTTTGCTTTCTCTTCGAGGGTTGGGGGTGGGAGGGGCGGCAGGGGGTGGGGGTTAGGATATTTCAGAGCTCTTTCATTCTATATTTTGCCTCTTGTATTTGTTGCCTTTAAATTTCCCTTTTTAGTGGCAAGCACTCATTGGTGCATTGTAGTGGTTCCGGAGTTTTTGCTAATGGCAAGGCTCATTGTAGGCTTTTTGCTCGGTAGTTTCAAAATTTTAACATGTTTAGTCTTGATTGTGCAAACTCTCTTACGGGTTTTGTTTCCACTGTCTTTCTTATTTTAGTCCAGCATTTCATTGGATGTTTGTTTCCTATGTTGTTGGATTTCTTATTTCTAGTATTGGTCTTGTTTTTTCGGTTCTTGTTTATACAATGGTGTCAAGCAGGGATCGTAGCATTTTATTGATTTTTTTTGGGGGGGGGGGGGGGGGGGGTTGGTTTCTTTGGTGGCCGGTATAGGCCTTACTGTTTTTCAGCAGATCCTTCAAGATTCTTGTAAAGAGTAAAGGTCGAAATTATAAAGCTATGCCGTGTAGTTTGTTGTCTTTAGCCCTGGGATCCATAGGAAGTAACATTTCCTTGTACTATTTCCTTGTTATTAATGAAGTTATTGGACCTTTACTATATATGTAAAAAATAAAACTATATAGGCACATAACATGTCTACGTATTGGCTTTCTAGATGAGTATGTATGTTATTATCTTATTAGTGATCCATGCTAAAGAAATGCCTTTCCAAAACTATTTGCAAGATCATATGTACAATGCAATTACTAGCCTAATATATACTAATAAGATTAACAAGGTCATGCTAGATACAAATAAAAGAGAGCTTTAGGGTACACCATGAAGTAGTTATCCGAAAAATAGCACACACAAAAAAAAAAAAACCGAAAGGAGAAGAAATAACCCTACATAAGATTACGCATAGCTTTCGACAAATTGTACTTCAAATTGAGACTTGGCCTAGAAAAATTAAAAAAGGACTTAACGCATTACTTCAAGATCAAATAAGAGATACTATCAGAATTCATCAAGATTAGACCATTAAATATTATTGTCAAAGAATTTGGGGGGGGGGGGGGGGGACTATTTTGACCCCAAATACGAGCAAGTTTTTCTTTATGATTTATGATATTAATAAAACAAAACGGGGGGAAGGGGGGAGGGGTTGGTTGAATAGGATTTTTTAAATATTAATGAGGAATTTTAAGTAAAGACAATCATAAATCTTTATCAAACCAAACAACAATTCAATGAGGATGCTAACTATATAATCTCAAGCAATTATAGAGCAATAAGTAAAGAGATTGTTTTAGAGATACTTGACAAGGAGATTAAATGGTTCGGCTTGAACTATTCTCAAGCCTACAGCCATCTCTTCAAGGAAATTCCTTTCAAGAGCACTAGAATCCACTAGAAATAATCTTCTTTAGGGTTAAGATCAAAACCCTTACAACACTTGGTTACATCCAAACACCAAGCACAAGCCGTGAATCCACAAAGCTCACCCAAGACTTGATAAACTCCTTGATCACATACAAAGATCAATTGTGTACAAAGAAACTCCCTTGAAAGAAAATGAGTACAAATAAAGCTCTAGTACAATGGAGAGATAAAATAATTGTTGACTTCTAGAATGCTCGCTCTCAATCAAAGAAAAAATGCTCTCTTTGATGTAAAATCATGAAGACGAAGAGAGAAAAGTTTAACCTATGAGCCGCTTTGATGTTTCTTTAATGAATAGAGGCTTAGAATGTGATTTCCATGGTGTATGATAAAGCCCCAAATTATTTATATAGGGAGGATATGAAATATAATATAGTCGATTGTTTTACCATTGCAGTCGACTAAATTCCTGTGAAGTAACTGTTGGAATTTATTGCTGGAAACAAGGTTTATAGTTGAAATTCAACCAATGAAGTCCACTATATTGCAATGCAGTTGACTGTACTGCCCTACTGCCAATCAACTACCTCATGGAACTCTCTTTCTTATATTTGGCATAACTTTCTCTAGAAAAATTGGATTGATGAGATGTTTTCTGTATCGGAAAGCTAATGAAAACGTTTATCAAGATATGAAAAGATTAGCTCCAAAAAAATTTAGCTCCAAAGTTCACTTATTTTCATAAAACACATTTGTGTGAAAGGATATGAACTCACATGCAATGCACAAAGTGTCCCAAGGTCATTTTAAGTTAGACCTGGCAAAATGTTGCCCGGACCCGTTACCCGGACCGTACCCGGTCCAAAATTCCGGGTACGGGTAGCCATTTTCCCTACCCGCTGAAATTGGACCCGGACCCGAACCGACCCGTTAAATCCGGGTAAGTTTGGGTCGGTTACCGGGTACCCGGGTTTACCCGGTTATATCAATATATATACCAACTTTTAGGGTTAAATCTCTCATTCTCTCCTCTTATCACTTCCGCACCTACCTCTCAATTCACTCTCAACCTCACAGATCCCCCCATTTCTTATCTCAAGTCTCTCTCTCTCTCTCTCTCTCTCAGATCTACCTAAGTCACGGCCACCGTACTCCACCCAAGGCGCCAAGTCGTTCAGTCACTCCACGATCTACCAGAAGTCACCCCGTCGCGCTGTCGCCTCCGATCTGTCACCTCGTCGCGCCGTCTCCTCCGATCTGTCGCGCCATCGCGCCTTCTGCTCTGATCTGTGGCGCCGTCGCCCCCAATGGTCACCCCGTCTCCCTCTCGCTGCCGATCCGTTGCCCATTCGTCGCCGATCCGTCACTGTCACCACAGATCCGTCGCCCAGTCGCCACTGAACGATCGCTCGTTGCTTTGTGATTGTTGGATAGATCTTTCAGTTGGTGGATCTTGATGATGGTTGTATCGATGTTCAGATTTTTTATTTTTTTCCCGTTTGATAGACATAAAGTTGCCTTGTGATTGTTGGGTAGATCTTGATGATGGTCGTGTCAATGTTCAGATTTTGTTTTCCCATTTGAAAGATATCCGGATTGTTTATTTTTTTCCATTTGAAAGATGTTCAGATTTTTTTTTTGTGGATTGAAAGATATTCAGATTGTTGTGTAATGAATTGAAGGGGAAAGAATGAAAAGTATGTCTAATTACTAAGTAGAAGGCATTTAAAATCTATTTATTCAAAAAAGTCAGGAAAAATTGTGATTTACCCGCGGGTAATACCCTACCCGTAAGGGTAGGGTACGGGTTCTCATAAATTGTACCCGAAAAAAGCGGGTAAAATTTACCCGACCCGTTTTTATCCGGACCCGGCCGGGTTTTACCCGTACCCCGACGGGTACACCCGTTTGCCAGGTCTATTTTAAGTCATCCTACTCAATCCAAGCATCAAATCAAGACTAGTTACATAATAGCAAAGATTAATCAAAATTGAAAGTAACTTAGCTGATGTATTCGTTGTTGCTCTCTGGCATAGGACTTGATGATGCTTTCATAGCATCTCCGCTATAACTTTAAGCTTCTTTGGCTTTAATCAATATATCCAACTTCTCAAATGTATCTTCATGAATGTGTATGGATGTACCTATTAAGAATTCACTCAAACCACACATTAGAACATAATCAATGTATAATTATTAAAACAAGATGTAAGCCTAGGTTATCCAACCGTAGGACTAACAGTTTGAAAGTTTTCCCTTATCAATTAGTCACGTTAAAAGATACATTATCTAGAACTTGTTTATCCTCCCCCTTAACAATCCCTACTACAAGAAATTGGTTATAACTTCAAATGCGATATCCCACATCGGATGTGTATTATCAGATTGCCCTTATAAGACCTTGCCTAATGATTCTAGAATTACCTACTTGGCTCGCCATTTTAAGGGAGGCATTATCCTATGGTGGAGCCGTGGATTGGGACATACTGATGCTATCAAAGCTTTCTCGAAAGCTTAGGTTGGGCTATTTAGTCGGGCTGCCGATGCTTAAGGACACAAAAATAAGCCCGAGTATATCCCAAATCAAGAGGATGGTTGGGACAACGACGGGTGAGCTGGGTATATCCCACATTGGCTAGAGCGGAATATTTTTGGGTTATGTGTGATAGAGACTTAGCGATAAGGAGGAGAGATTGTGATATCCGACATCGGATATGGGGTAGTATGAGATTACCCTTACAAGACCTTGTCAATGACCTACTTGACTGGCCATTTTGAAGATGACATTGTTCTATGGTGAGATCGTGGACGGGGTCGTTACACTAGATAAAGAAACAAGTTGGTTAACTGACAATGCTGAACGTTCTCAATGATAATTTTTTAAACTTTAGTGGAGATGCTTGCAGGAAAAGGGCCAAAAACTTAAAATGTAAATGATAGAAAATTTAAAAATCCTTGAAAACTACAACACCTAGATTAAATTGACTAAGCAAGGTGCGCTTTTATTTGCACCCTGCTAGGTTTTCCAGAAAATTTAATTTAGTATAAAAAATGCAAATTTTCTAAGCTCATGCTCTATTGTTTTACAAATTTAACCTTTAAAATTCAATAAATTCCTGACTCCTTTTTATTACACACTTTGCTTGATGCAGCTTTATTTTGGCACCAAATATCACTTTAGGGTCTTAGGCTAAAGTTATGTACCGACGGTCCTTTTTGAATGTTTATGTTCCAAGTTTGATTATTATATTTGTCAAGGTCATTTGCTATGTAAACTTCTTACCGGTTCTTAGCTTTTATCTAATACTTCCTAAACAATATACATGTTATCGAACCATATTACAAGAAACTTTACAACTCGAACACACCTCATGTTACATTGTATCTGCTTTAAATATTGTCTCTAAAAACTTTTTTCAAATCTATTACTATCATACCCCAAACCTGAGGTTGGTTTTATGGTAAATCCTAGCTGATTATTCATTGGACTTTTAGCATCGACTTGGTGAGCATTACAATTTATGATCTTTGGCAAAAAAATTTAAGAACCGTAAGTTGTAATTTAACGACAGCTGCTATAAGTGATATTAGTTGTGGTCTTTAGTGACGATTAGCGTGAGCGATATTTTTACCAACCTTTAGCGACATTTTTAACTGAAAGTTATAGATTAGTGAGACTGGGCATTACTGAAAGTTAAAGATGGTTAGATAAATAAAACTTAATTAAATTAGGGTTAGTTAGATGATTATAGGATATTGATCTGATCTTTTTTTGTTTGTTTGTTTGTTTGTCAACTCTTTTTTTGAAAGGTCAATGTAGAGAGGGAACATGAGAAAATTGAGCATTTGGGATATATATCCCACTCTTCGGTTACAGCCAGAAATCGGGGGGGGGGGGGGGGAAAAAAACGAGAGATTGGAAAATTTGGTGTCGAAATCTGACAAAGAGGGTCCGATTCCTATAAGACTTGTGCCTTTCTTTCTTTTCTGAATTAGTTTATATGTGTAAGGGATGAAATTTGTTGGTTTATATATATATATATATATATATATATATATATATATATATAGGGAGCTGATCCGTTGATAGCACTAGCAAAATAAGAGAAGTTGCCAGCGCGATCTGGCCGTCCACGCGCGATCTGTGGACGGCCCAGATCTTTTTTTTACATTTTTTTTAAATCTTTCTGCTATATTATGTAGTGGACGATTTTCTGACAAAAATATCCTCAAACTCCATCCGCTACATTATGTAGCGGACGAGTAGGCAATACTTTGTTTCTCTTTCTCTCTCATTTCTCTCACTAATTTTCTGACATATTTCTTTCTCTCTCTTCTTTCTCTTATCAATACTCTTGTCTTTTTCTCTCCTCTTTCTCTTTCTCTCTCTTTTCTCTCACAACTTTTTATTTTCTCTCTCATCCTCCATCTCCCTCTCTCTCATGACCCAGCTGCCCTTTTAGCATAAACCAAGTTTCGAACTAACTCTCCATCGGAAGAAGCAAAATTCTTGGCTAAGGAAGCAATGCCTGAAGAGCTTGGACTGTGCCAGAATTCCATCTGAATTTCCTTAACACAAGCTTTTTATTGGGGCCTGATGTATCAATGGCTACAAGGTGAAGGAAAACAAAAAGATCTATATGATTAAAAATTGATAAAGAAGTCAAGGTAATACAAAAATACTCATGTGGATTTATAGGGAACAGATTGCCATCAAGAATGCCAGAGCCCCCTGATTATACTTTTGAGTATGTTTGTTGTCAACTTCCTGACAATTTTTTTTGCATCTGTAACTTCTGCCTCTGCAAGTTTTTCTATGTTTTTCAGGTAGCCAGAATTTACAATCTTCTTTATTCCACTACTGCAACTTGTTAGTGACATCAATACAGAAAGCAAGAGCTTTCTGCGACTTGAATTTGCCTCTTCCGGATCGATCGATTGCAGTAACAAACCAATGTTTTGATCATTCTACACGAATCTTTTTCGATTTCTGGGGGCTACTACCATGTTATAGAGTGCCTTGGCTGCCATTTCTCAAACTTTAGATGACTTTGCATCAAGGAATTTAATAAGCCCCGACATAAACCTGCATCACCCATTGCTTTTTTGGCTTGCTCTGACGTGTCACCAAGACAACACGCTGCCTTCAATGCCATTTCTTGAACTGAACCCTTACCATACCTTAGGTAATAAAGCACATGATCCATAAAAATAGAACTCATCAGAATAAACCAAATTATGGGCCA